>JAAGNO010016586.1:26496-63792 GCA_033439905.1 Ceryle rudis | reverse complement strand
AGAGAGGAGACAAGAAGGCTAATTAGCTTCTAGCCCCCACCTTTAAAATAAAAGATAAAAAAGAACACCACGGGGCTCTCCCCCTATAAAAAAAAAAAAAAAAAAAAAAAAAAAAAAAAAAAAAAAAGAGTAACCTTCCCCTGCAGGCAACCTAAGTCTTTCTGTGATGCACAGTTCCTTTATCTCAATAAATTACAACTGGAATAGTAACCACCATCTTTTCAAAAGAACTGATTAACTGATTAGCTTAGAGTTCTCCATTTTCCTGCTCCTTCTAGACTGGTGCTTTTCTTTCTGTCTACATATCTTGCTGTCAGCTGGGTCAGGATTTCTGAATTCTGCAGCACCTTGTGTGACAGAGTGGAAATTCAGTGGCTACTTTATTAAAACAAGGCAAAAGCGGAAATGTATAATGAGTAGTCTGAATTATGGAATATGGAAAAAACAATCCAGCCCAGTTTCCCGTCTCTTGCTTTTTTTAATTTTTTTTTAATAATAAATTCTGTTTATTTTACACTCTGCCACGTTTTCACTTTTCAATATGCTGCACATTTTTGTACTGATGATGTGCAACTGTGCTGTAGCATTTGCCAAGATGCAGCAGTATGGGACTGTGGGAATCAGCAAGTCGGGCAACATTTTTCAGAAGTGCCCAAAGAGCCTAAATTCTGCTGACTTTCATAACAGCTTGCCACAAGGCAATTTTTGCCTCTTTAGAGAAATACAGCGAAACCATCCAACCTTTTTCGTCTGAACACAGTTCTATCCCTGCAGAAAGTGCCTGGATTGGTTTAGCTGAGATGAGTGCTACAAATGGAGCAAAGGCTCAGACACCTGGTTGAGTTACCTCAACGCTCAACGAGTGTGAGTCACAGCACATCAACTGGGGTGAGCACTTTTCTGGTGGTTTTTCTGCCTGCAGTACCAGCCATGTGGCAGAGCTGGCTCCCTGACCTGGAGCAGGGAGGTGGCTCCATGTTTTGGTAGCAGCAAGCCATAAAATCGGCTCATCCATTAAACTGGCTGAGCCAAAATTATCATAAAATTTAAATTGTTACATATAATAATGAATAACAGCATAATAATGAATGGCAGCTCACCCTGTGCGCACCTACACAGGCTGTCTGCAGGTGCATGGTAGTGGGTACTGCAGAGAGGGAGCTTTACATCAACATGTCTGGTGGGAGCTAGAAGCAGAGTGAGGAGGTGGCCCTGACCCAGCTGATGTGTGAAAAAGTTGTACATCACCGTAAGGGGCTGTGTGCCCAAGGCTTGAGTTGGTTGATCACTTCTGATAAGTCTTGTTCTATGTTCAGCAGCATAGCAGATGAGCAGCCTTTCTGATAGTTAAAGCCACAAAGAAATAGAGATGAACAGAGCAATTCACACTTTCCACACCTATGGTTTTCAACCCTTCACTTCCCTGGGGAAAATATAACATTACTAAAAATAAAAATCAGAAAGCCAGCTGAAGGACAGCTCTGGAGCAGAGAAGGGAAAGGAAAATTTCACAGTAAATGCTGTGAAGGTAGGTGAGATGAAGGGCTGACTGTCAAAAAACCGATTTCATTCCCACAGAGAAGGTAAAGAAAATGTAGCTCATTTCCTGGTGGCTTCAGGTGATAAGTATCACCAGGCTTCACTTAAGTGGTATAACAGGGCTGGAGCACATCCTGTGCAAGGTGACTGAGACTCCTGCTAGTATGTTGCTGCACTAGCACAGGTAAGGATATTCCTAGTCTTGATACACCTCCTGGAGAGGGGATTCAGGGGTTATATTTTATTTTTCTTACTAAATCAGTTCTTCCAGTTGATAGCTAATGCTCTGGATTTGTTAATATCTTTGTGCAGTGCTTTCTGAAGTCAAAATTATGCCAGTGAAACATTTGGTTTTGAAACCTGCGTATTCTCATGCCTGTAATACTAGAGCATTGAATTTACACTGAAGTTTCCTCAGCTCAGTTTTGAGCCAGTGCTTCAGGAGCTAAATAGTATTAGTGATAAATATTCTCTTCCATAATGGAATCTCCAGCCAATGTTTCCAGATAAATATCCCATACCATGTACCAATGCAAGTGGAAAAATGCCACAGTCCTGTCATTACAGAGAGACTTTGTTCAACAAAGGTGGCAGAAACATGGAGAGCGAGGGCAGGTTTTTTCCCTGCCTTTCACCTCATTCTGTGAGGCCCATTGGTACCCGAAATCTGAGCCTGCTGACAATTGCTGTATTCTCTGAAGAGGCGTCTGAATGATCTGCAACATTATTTAAAAAACATGTATGTTTGCTGAGATGCAGGAAAAAAAGCTCTTGTGCAAAGTAAATCTCTTTCCTGTAGGGCCCGTGACAATGTGCTCAGTGATGGCGTATCTGTTACACAGCCGTTTGGAATGCTGCATGGAAACAGCGGGAATAGGCTCACAGTTATTACTGCAGGTGAAGAAATCATTTAAACTAGCATGTGTCCCTTCTCTTACTTTTTTTTTTTATTAAATTGCTGAGGTCTTGAATTATTTTCTGCTGGACTAAAAATGGGCAGTTTAATTAGATGCTCCTTCCACCAGTGTGAAGTGCAGGCTGGTTTTTGTGTCCTCCTTTAGGAGAGCTTTTAACATAGGGGTACCCATGTTTGTGCTGCCCCAGCACCTGCCATGATCATTGTAATACCAGAGAGGCTTCCTGGAGAATGTCCCAGCCAGTAGAGGACAGGAATAAATTGAAATGTGCCTTTAAAGAGGACGATATTATGTCAGATAACACAATGAAGAAAGAAAACAGAATCTGGGGCCTCTCATCTAAAGTATTTAATTCTAAGAAAAACATTCTCTGCTACCCAACTTCAAGCGTACTGTCTGGCAAACAAATGTGCACATCGCTGGTGCTCTCAAGTGCAGTTTGGATAGCAACAGCTTCACCTACTGTCCACAGTGGTTTGGTAAAAGTCTCAGTGGATGCGGATGAGATGGTGAAAACGCAGAAATAAGCTGCAGAAAGGTGGCCAGAGAGCCTCTGTAGCAGACCTGACACCTGGTGTGTACCACTGAAGAGCAAGGAGAGCGCATAGCCATCCACCAGTGCCTGGGGAAATCACACAGAGAGGTCTCCTGGATCTGACAGAGGCAGAAGCTTTGGAGAAAGTGCTGTGGTCAGTGAGAGATCGAGGGCTGGGCTGGCTGGAGGCTCCTTTTTACATGGCTATGGAAGAGTTTACAGCAGTGCTCAGCACTTAGCAGAGAGAGAGGGAGGGAAGGAGAACAGTTTGCATGTGCAACGCCTTGGTACACATGACTGAGAAACTATGAGAACCTACTCTGTAGATTTTTGTTTCTCTAGTATCCCAAAGACAAAAGCAACTGTGAAGAAAAATGGCAATACCTGGAGCTCCACCTTGCTGCCTGAGACAGTTATTTGCTACTAATCAACAAATAAGATTTTTCCTCTCTGTTTACTGATAGCATCCTAATGATTGTAGTGAGATTGGGCTTCAGGAGGTGGTGCAATCCTACACAAATTCTCTTCAGAGGCTTTAGAAAAACTGGGTACAAAAAAAGGCAAGTTCCACCGAGTAACAACACAGCCCCATCTGATCCAGCTCAGACTTTAGTCTTTCATTTCACTGTCTGTAAACGTCGATTTTATGCACTTATATCACACAACAGTTTATACATTTCCAGTGTATTTTCTTATATGTAATGTCATTCTTTTAAAACATGGGATGTGTGGGCTTATTGTTGCTACTGACACTGCTGTTGGTATTTTTATTTCTGGCTAGTCCCCCAGTCTTCTCAAATGTCAGGGAATTTGGGCCAGCCTCTTGGAGTTTTAGTTCTAGTCACCTCTTCACAAGGTTAAAAACTCTGAGGCTGTTTCTAGCGCTAGATCCATAAAGCAGGTGATTGATAAGATTATTGGCTCAAGAAAATAGGAAATTTGTGGCTGGGCCCACTATGAAAGGAAATTCTTTTCAATGATTTACAAATAAATGAACTTCAGTGAAGGCAGGATCAGACCCTTGTGTTTGAAGAGTCTTTTTACTGTATATGGAGACACTAAAGGGATCTTTTTTAAACAAGAAATAACTTGAAAAAGAATGAGAAATGGAGAGAGATGGGGGGGAGGGGAAGCAAATTAACACTTTTTTGACTTCCAGCACTTGACCTCAAGTAGCTTTTTAGTAGAACCCTGGGGGAGTATGTCTGTAAAATACTACAACTTACAAGTGGGTTTAACTACAACATGTTGCTTTTCAACCACAGAGAGACAGGAAAAGATCCAATTGACACCTGCTTCAGACAACAAATGGGACACAAAAGAGGAAACTAATTTCAAAGGGTCTATTTGTTTCTCTCTTGTCATGGATTAAACCAGGGTGATGCGATTTTGGGACGGATTCTACTCCCATTCTAGCCAGTGGAAAAAAAGAAGTGTATTTGTGTGAATAATGCAGAAAGGGCCATTGGTGAGGAAACAAGTTGGTTGTTGCTGAAGTTTTACTTACAGTTCTGTAGTAAGCAAGGATATAGTACTTCTGAAATGCTTGATTTGCAAGCCAGATGTTTGAAATATGAATATTCACACTTGCAGAACTTTAAACAGACCGATGAAAGTTTACTGAAAAACAATTGGGAATACAAGAATTTTTTTTTAAGAATGCAAAGTACCACAGTGCTTTGTAAAAATAGGTTTTCATTTATTTGATTCAAGTCTAACTCAATTTAAAAAATTCTTCCTGTCTAAAGCAATTTCTCTGTGTGTGTGTAAGAACAGAGAAAAATTGCCGAAATTATGCTTTTTAGAAACTCAAACCAAATGAAAATAAAACAAAACAAAAAACCTCATTGCCAGTGATTTCATTAAAGGAAATAACGAGATGCTGAAGCAAACACTCCCAATCATCAATATGCTTAAACAAACCCCCTGCACACAGCCTGTTACAGGGCTCCCCTAAACACGTGCACGCCTAATAAACTCTTTGCACTTTCTGCTTTGAGCCCACCAGTTGTGCTCCCTGGATGAGGGTGAGGCTGTGAGCAGCTCAGCCACAACCCAGCTCTGTCTGCCCAAAGGAAAAGAAAAAAGAAAAAAGCCTGACATGAACATTTTGGCAGCTCTTTCTTTCAAAGAGAGCAGAACTTTGTCTACTGCTTGCTGTCCTTTGATTTTTTTAATGGATGGGATGGTGGATGGGGTTCCCAAATCCCTGTCCCTGCCAAACAGTGAGACAGATTTTGTCCTGAGATACCTGCCTCTAATCCCCTGGAATTGTGCTGAGTTTGGTCAGCACATAAGCTTTGGCCGGTGTATTTAATCTCTGTGGTGGTTGTGGTAGTTAGAGCCTGGCCTATTCTTTGTTGTTCTGCTCTCATGATTAATCTCCCGATCACTTTTTTTTTTTTTTTTCTTCTCAAAGCCACCAAACTTCAGGCTGTGTGGGTGTATTAAGTGAGTGGAATATTTTTTAAATTTGTATTTCTAATGCTGACGTATATAGAGGAAATAATGAAGTCAAAGAGGCTCCAAAGCAGAAGACAAACCCCAGTAGTTGCAGATTTTAACTCCCAGCTCCTTAGCGCTGGTTACTTGCAGCCAGCAGTGCTGTCCTGCCTGCTTCAAAGAGGCCTAAAACGTGCATCTGGGAGTCTTGGCCATGGTGGCGTTTGGTGCTGCAGAATCCCGACAGTAGCCACATCTACTGTCAGATGTGGCTGCAGAAACTAGGCTGTGTAGGCAACCTACGAGCAGCCAAACCCACAATATATGGTGTGTAACAGAGCACTGGTTCCAATGCACACACACACATAAAGAAGGTGATGGTGCCCAGGGCAGTGCTAACTCTTAATTTCCTGCCTTTTGTAGCATGTACCTTGTCCCCTCCAACCATTTAAAATTCCATTAACAAATAATTTTGTATTAAATGCTAGTTTTTAGCATGTAGTTGCTGAAATACTTTAAGTCTGATTTCTGCCCTTTTAACTCCCCATGGTTTGTTGAGGCTAAAGACACAGGGGTTTTGTATCACTTTAACTCTTCTGATTTCAAACTGGGATGCTTAAATACTGGGGCACAACTGCCCTCTCTCTGCAGGTAGAGATGATGCAAACGTAAAGTATGTTCTAATCTGCAGCAGTAATCTATACCAGTATAAAGTACATTTTGCTGTTAAACTCACTTTCATGTGGGCTTTCACTAATTTAAAAGTTTCAATTAATAAAAAAATGCCACACTCTTTAACTGTAAAACAGATACAGGATATAAAAGTACTGGAAGGCATGGTCATTCATGGCTAAGAATACAATTTGAGATATTAGATCTGAAGAGATCTACTGGATGTGTGTGAAACTAAATGCTGCTGACTATTGGTGCATTAGATGACAAAAATGTTAGCAATGGTTAAGGGTGCTGAGCCTGAACCCTGCCCCAGGAATCCCAACCCAACTCACCTATGTTATATGGCTGCCCAATAAACTAATTTAAAGCAGCAGTTAGCAACTTGGGGGAAAAAGAATGTTTAAATTGCTCTGTTTTGTCTCCTCCTTGTGATCATCAAGGCTGCAATATTTTTCCAAATGAGTTAAGTATGGGAGCTTTAATTCTGTCTCTAGAAAACACATGGCAATCCTTTTGGAAGCAGCTAGACTAGGAACAGTTCTGGTTCATGTAGTGCAGTGTTTGTATCTATAATGGCTTCTACTTATTGAAGACATCAGCACCAAGTGAAATAGTTGATCTGATCATTAAAAGAAATGGAGGACTTGCAAGCATAACATGAAAAGTGATCTGATACTTCTCCAGTCCACTAGCATTCTTGGACTGGTTCAGCAAAATAACAGACAAGCTTATTTGGCCTCACAGAAAGACTTTTACCAGAAGTTATTAAATAAACTGAACAATCATGGTTGAAAGGGCAAATTTCTACTGCTGGCTGAAAATGATTTAAAAAGTAAAAATTTTAAAAAGTAGAGTAATACGCACATACATGTGTGCATGTATATATATGTGTGTATATATATTACTGGAACATCTCTCTGATGAGAAAAGGCTGAGAGCCCTGGGGCTGCTTAGCCTGGAAAAGAGAAGCCTGAGAGGAAATCTTATGAATGTTTACAAATATCTGCAGGGTGGGTGTCAAGTAGAAGGGGACAGGCTCTTTTCAGTGGTGCCCCGTGGTAGGACAAGAGGTAATGGTCGCAAGGGGAAACACAAGAAGTTCTACCTCAACATGAGGAAAACCTATTTCACCTTGAGAGTGACAGAGCCTGGAACAGGCTGCCCAGAGAGGTTGTGGAGTCTCCTTCTCTAGAGACTTCCAAGCCCTGCCTGGATCTGTTCCTGTGTGGGCTGCCCTGAGTGACCCTGCTCTGGCAGGGGGGCTTGGACTCTCTTCCCAAGGTCCCTTCCAACCCCTACCATTCTAGGATTCTATGATGTATATATAAAACCTGAGAAGTGATGTGCTAAATTTGACAGATAACAAAACTGATAAAGCTTAACAAAGCTGAAGGAAAATAGGAACAAACTCCATTCCAGACAGACAATGCAACAATGAAGAAAGTCAGAGTAGAAAAACGTAACAGAAAAGATATTGCAAAAATACTCCCATGCCATCCATTGCTTGATGATAAGGGAACCCTACTAACCTGGATGCCAGCGTGGACAATTGACAGTTGCTTGGGGAGAAGTTCTCAGAAGAAAAAGCTGTGAAGTATGGGGAGAAAATAATGCTGAAAATATTCCTTTCCTGTCATATCAGATAGTGTTTTAAGTGACTATATCAAAACTAGAAACCAATAGATGAAAAATTCCACATGACAACCAGGGTCAAGAGAACTTTCCCAAGTGAGAAGGGACCTAGAAGGACCAAAAGGAAGGAAAGGAGCAGCCATGCAAGTAGACAGAGTAATGTCTAGTTAAAATAGCATCTGGTTTACACCAAGGAAAATGACCTTTTCTGTATAATTAGACAGAGGGAATGCAGCGCCATTAAATTACATGACTTCTGAAAGCAAAAAGGAGTATGTGCCTAGCACTATAGAAATGAGTAGTGGGATTCAGACATAACAGTATTAAAACCAGAAGACAAAGAATTTCTCCATAAATCTAAGCACTTTTAGATAAGAGACCAAAATCTCTTCCACAGACAGCATAACAGTAGCAAAATCAGTGGTCTTCTATCTAGGTTTTACCATGGACTGTTGCATTTCTTTCACTAGACAGATGGATCTCTGTGTAGTTCCTGAGCCTACTGACAATATATTTGCTTTTCTTAGCAGCCTGTTGCTGCCTGTTTCAGCCCTACCAGCTGAAAAATCTGCTTTCTAAAGGATTTCAACCCTTGGAGCTCGAGACACTGACATCTCAAGACCAATTAAAAAAGAGAACTAGTGATGGGAATGGAAAGATTCTCCATTAGACTTAATTATCTAGGGCAAGGAGAAAACATCCCTTTCATCCAGGGATTGCATAATTGTCTATTATGGGCTACAGTCTTGGCTTTAAAATGAGTGACAAAACTCATATTGAATTAAATGGAAGAAGGATTTGACCCACAAGGGTTCAGACATTTTGTAGCATCTGATTTGCTGATCACTGACAAAAAGAATCTGGGAAAAATAGTTCAGTACTTAGACAATATACTTGCAATGTCTCTCAAAAAACCTCTCTCAAAGAAAAAACAAAACCCCAAACCAACCAAACAAGAAACCTGGGCTGATTCTGCCTGTCTCCACAGTGCACATGTGTGTTTATGACAGAAGTAAGTTTGCCTGTTGCCCAAGTGGAAGTTCAGGCCGTACAGAGAAAATAAATTTTGTGTGTAATTTGGGGGGTTTCTTTAGGCTCTGGAATGTGTGTGTATATATACAGGTTATTAAATAGAAGTAGAGTATAGGAAATCCAGAAATAGTTAGCACTCAAGACTGGTCAAGGCTATCATTAACAAATAAACAAACCAGGCTAAGGGACCAGTTATAGTCTGTGTTAGGCTGGCAAACTGGATTTTCAATTAAGTTTTAGCTGGAATGATTTTCTAAAGTTATTTTTAGCCTCAACCATGTGAGAAGCACATGGCTACATAAATATATTCCCTTCAAGAATAAGTTAATGGGGGTGGGGTGTGTGAAGGGAAACAACCTAAACAATTCAAGTTGATAACTGTATTAAGAATTTTATAGCTTTGTTTTTGAAACATTTGCCATTAAAAGTGTAATTTGCTTTTGCAGTAAGAAGCACGCTTGTACCTACAGCGCATGGAATGGTGGAGGGATGGGAGGATTCACGTGGGCCTCTATTAGCCTAGAGCATCCCTTGGTGTGTCCCCCCCCGAGCTGAGCGAGAGGGAAATTTTTCCTGAGAGCATTTTGGTGCAGCTTTGGTAGGCTCTGGCTCTGAAATGCTCCACAAAGGAACCTGCTTTTTCCTCTGCTCATTCAGAGAGGGCTTTGGGAGAGTCAGCCTGTGTGAAAGCATCCACAAATCACTTTGGAAAACTCTGCAGAAGAAAAAAAAGTGAAGAAAAGAACAGCCAAGCAGTATGCTCATACATTTTCCCCAAATATAAGGGGGGAGACCCACTGAATGGACTAAACATATTTAGCCTTCTGGAGAAGGAGGGACCTGAGAAAGGACTTCTGTGACAGAAATCGAGCCTGTTTTCCCAGCTACATCAGCAGATCTTACAAAAAGGCAGTAGCACCTCTACAAACCTCCTTTCTCCTCTGGGTACAGATAAAGATGACAAAGGGCTTGTGCCATTAAACAATATCATTATGTCTTCAGTCTGCAAGCATTTTAGTTAGGAAGTGCTCTTTAGCTTTAGGATAAATAAAAAATGACCAAAAAAAAAGCAAAAAAGAGCTAAATGGAGCTATGGGTCTTGTTTATTCTGCTTCATTCCCTGACCCAAGAGGTACATGCCAGTTGCTTGGGTGCTGCAACTCCTTAGGTCTGCAGGTTGATGAGCAAATTCAGTCCTGGTGGAGAGCAGACACACAGGACTTTGCTGCTTCTGCAAGGCAGAGACATTTTGGTCGCTAAGTTGACACTGGCACTAAATTACTCCTGTGATAGTGACTTTGGCTCCCAGTCTGAAGGGGACATTCTTAAGGGTCTCCAGGACCCCCCATGGCCAACAGGGCCATGGAATGAGGGCAGCTGGAACTCTGTGCTGATGAAGAGCATGGAGGACTTAGCTGGCCTTTCCAGTTTGGGAACTTCATTATTTATTTTTGTCACGCTGGATGGGAGGTGTAAAGGTTTTTCCCTCATTTTACAGGACTGCTTTGTTACATTGGATTTCCTCTAGTAGATGGTCCACATGAAGGTTAAAAGAAATGCAGTCACTATGAAATACAGAAAAGGGACTTCATTAGCTGAAATGGCAGTGAATTGTATTTTCTGGCATGCTGGAGTCTGGGTTTCACCTCCCTGCTGTACATGTCCACATGCGTATCTCTGACTACAGGCTTGATTTTCTTAAACTCTACAGAGAAGTTTATCTTTGGTTACTTCTACTGTGGACTACTGGCTTTGCCTCTTTTCAACTTACAGATCAAAGACATTATGTAAAAACAGTGCAATTATGACTAAAATAAACACTTTAAACTCTGTTACTGTGATTTCATCCAGACTTTTTTCCTAGGTTTGTATTAACACTCATGTGACTCAATCAGCATTGGTAGCAATAAAATACACACGATAATCCCCTGTTGATCCATCATTTGTACCCAGAAGATTTAAGAGGTTCAGCTTGTATTTTATTTTCTTCTTGTAGCCTCTGTCAAAAGTACATGCCCTCATGAAATCTACATGTGATACTTAGAAATCAAAAGAACAGCTAATTAATTACATCCCACCTCCTCATATGGAAAATGGACCTAAACTAGCATCTAAAACACAATGTGTTTGCTTTAAATAGCCAAACGCGGAGGGACCAGAGAGATCTGTGGGGAATTTTTGGCACCATATGAAGATTCTTTCAGCCCTCGAAACCCCCACCCTTGAATTCTGTGGTGGGTTACTAGGGAAAGGATATAAAATTGTGGATTTTTTTTTAAAGGCTTTTCTCTTTGTTTTCTATTCNNNNTGGCTGCACTTTTATATTTTAATACTGTATAATAGTAAGGCACAAGGAGGGTCATTCAAAAATATTTTTTAATCTTTATTAAAACCAGAACTGCCTTTTGCTGCCGCTGGACCACACTTACCTACAAAGTCCTAAAAAGGCTGAAAGAACTGCAACCATAGCTTCTACTTAGGGGTTTTGAGGGGTGCCCACATAAGTCTGAACGACTGCTGGCAGTGGAGAATACATCCCTTGCTAAGTTTTCAGATGGCGCTGACCACGTCAGTATCAAGGCATTTCCCAGGGGTCCAAAATTAGATACCAACATCGCTTTTTTGCCTCTGAACAAAAAAGATGCTTTGCTTAGGTTTGACTTTTTTCCACTTAGCTCCCCTTTCATTAAGGCATATTTAACTTTAATTCACCATGATGGGACAAGTAGGATGAATTTAAGGGTTTTGGTGAATGAGGAGGGCATTGCTCATGTATTAATAGCTATGAAGTGCCACAACAGCAAGAGATGGAGTGAACGCTAGGTCTAAGCTGTGATGTGAGTTAGTTTGCTTGCTTCCAAGGGTACACATACATTTAGTTTTTTTTATGGCTATATACATACTTGCACTTTGAGAATTAATTTTGGTGTCTGCACTGAAAAAGAAACTAAAAGCCTAAAAGAGGGTTCTGGAAGGAATAAGGAGGGCATAGGCAATATGAGAGTTTTGAACAGAAGGTTTAATAATTCAGAAGTATTAAGGCTGGCCCGGCCTATATTCCGATGGAGGATGGAGTGCCTCTATCAGCTTTTCCTTCCTCCCGTGTGCTGTACAATCCCAGCATCTATCGCCATTTGCACAAATCAACAATAAAGCCCCAGATCACCGGATTTAACAGATTTCTTCCACCTGTGGAGAATTCTGTTTCTTACCCACTTTGTAAAGGATAACATGCCCCTTGCATCTTCCATGCCATGGACAAGATCTCAAATTTCTATGTAAAAGGAGGCAAACTTACTGCTAATACTTATTGCGACTAATCAGATGATCCAAGTGCCTTGCTTACTCACACAGGCACAGCTACTGGGAATTGAATTGCTGAGATCATTTTGGATAACACGTGGTACATAACATGAAACTACTAGGAACACTGATATCAATTAGCAGTCATATTTAAAACCAAGTAAACGGGAATTAAATAAACATAAAAGTTAGAAACAGATCATTTAAAAATGAGGAGAATTTAAATGTTTACACATAAAAAGAAAAGCAATATAAAAGGAACAACATTTTGGCTTTTATAATGCATGAGGACGCCTGAGTTTCTCCATTATTATCTTTGATCTTGAAAAGAAAAATTCAGAAGATTAGAGGGAAAAAAAAATTAAAAAGAGTAAAATGCCATTTTAAAATCACATAAATCATTCTCATTAGAGCATACACATCCTACCTCACATTCTCTGAGGTAGTTACAGTGGAATATTTATTTCTCAAAATATTTATTTCTCAAAAAGAATAAGGAAAATACAACTGCAATTAATACTGTGTACTTACCAAAATAAATGAATCAATAAATGAATTATCTTGGGAAAAATATCCAGCAGAAAATACAGCAACATCACAGATATGCAGACCAAGTATCTTAGCCCAGTCGAAGTATTTATTATTGCTTGTTTTTATCTTTCTCTAAAGGGAAGCTATGTTTGACCTCTAAGGAAGGTCAACAACTTAATTATTGTACTCAAGACAAAGCTACTCTGTGCACAGGAAATGAAAGCTAAAGAGAAGCACTTTGAAAAGAAAGATGTTTGACTCTCTTAAATAAATGAGACCTGCAAAATTCAATATTGTTTTCATTCTGACCAAGTCTTCTGGTTGGATGCTAAGTGATGTTCATCGGGTAAAGACAGGAAATCCAGGAGCCCTCCTGCCTTTGCAACACAAGAGTTGTAGCAGGGCAAAGCAGCTCAGAAGACAGCAAAAGAAAAAAAGTCTGTACAGGGAGGACTCTCACAGCCATACTCTGTGAGAAAGCCAAATCCACTTGCTCGAGGAAATGAGCACCTTGAGGCATTTTAATTAAAGAAACCCAAATTGCTTCCTACGGTAGGACACTGCTTGGAAGAGTACAGCTCAGATCTTCTACAGTGTTACAGCTGGGAGGACTGAAGGCAAAGGCAAGAGCAGTTCAGCTCTGTAACATACCACCTCCTGAGAGAACACCTAACATTACATCACCCAAAAAGTCCAAAAGAGAAAAAGGACGTGTCACCATCACAAATTACAAGCAATGTGTTCTGGTGCTGAGATTTTTAAGTAATACTGTTCTACCAGCTTGTACCCCACTTTTTATTTTACTGCCATACATAGGAGCTATGAGAGGTTTGATTGATCTTTCAAATCCTTTCAGTAAAAATGCTGTGCTGTTATTTGGGTTTGAGCTAACCAGTGCTACTCAGGCCAGCAGGAAGGACAGGCCGTAGCTCATGGAAAGCAAGGAAGGGTAGAGCAGCAATGTGGAGCATTAAGGCTACAGAGGAAATCCAGCTTCACCAGAAAGTGCATAAAAGGGATGCTATTCACCGGTGTTAGGAAGGCATGAATCTTTAACTAGGGTGGTCTGGCAAAGAGTATGTGTATATCACCAGCCACAAGCCTTTTCCTGAGAGGAAAATAAACCACTTTCAGTGAGTAATGCAAAGCCCTGGTGAGGTGAGGAGTGACCTCTTTACCATTAGATGACTGTCCAAACTGCACGATTGTGGAGCATTCCTAGGCAGATGAACAGAGGCGAGTGTGTTTGTGTGTATCCTACCTCTTTCTAGATCTTAACAATATATTTTTTCAAATATGTGTACTAAAATTTGTGCCCACAGGCAAGCACCTCCATAGAAATGACCCGATTGTCGCTAGTGCAGCATGTTGCAGCTTCTCGTGTCATTAATGGGAATGGTCAACAAAACGCACTGTAACAGGCTGCTTCTGCTGAGCCCTCTGCTTATGGACTGAAGACCAAACCTCCTACCACCCATCATCTTCATGTGGCCTATTCCAACCCTGAGGTACAGTCACCATCACTGCTAGTCCTCTCTCTCCCCACTCCATCCTACGCGGCTTTTCAAATACCTTCTTGGAGGCTCGGAAGTTCAAGAGCGTAAGGAAAACCCTTCTGGCTCCCTACCTGTGGTATATATCCAATAAGTTGTAAGCTGAAGCACAGGAGGTTCCACCTTAACATGAGGAGGAACTTCTTTACTGTAAGGGTCACAGAGCACTGGAACGGGCTCCCCAGAGAGGCTGTGGAGTCTCCTTCTCTGGAGATTTTCAAAACCCGCCTGGATGCATTCCTGTGTGACCTGTGCTAGGTTACATGGTCCTGCTCTGGCAGGGGGGTTGGGCTCAATGATCTCCAAGGTCCCTTCCAACCCCTGACATCCTGTGTGATTCTGTGTGTATGATGATTTTTGGCATCTTACCTGCCCAATGATGACTTGATGGGATAATGTTTTCCAGGAGCATCCCAGTAATTTACAGCTCATGTTGCATTTTCAGAAGTCATGTCTCACTTAGGAACCTGTATTAGAAATAATGCAAGAGGAAAAACATTCATGTAGGGGACCTATGGGAAAATCAGTAGCAGTCATGCAATGAGAAGCTATCTTAATCCCTACTCAAGAGGAAAATTACTTTAGTTTGCACAGGTAACCTTAATCCTTACATATCCTTACTATTTGAATGCTTGACAAATTCTTTTTTATGCAGAAGCAAGAATAATCTCAACAGCTCAGTCTTGAAGGTTTTATGAGTTTCAAGAATGCAAGAGTGATCTTTCTAATCCAACATCACCATCTATCCAACAGATCTTTAGTGATATTTTGAACGCTCTGATTTCCACCAGGCCTTGTTTCTTCACTTAGAATTGGCAGACTGCCCTAAAACTAGACCCCTCATCAGGTAATTTTGTGATAACTGACAATGTTCACAAAGGCAGGATATATCCTGCAGATCATAAGGCATTTCAGAGGGAGAAGAACCAAATAGGTTTTAGGTTCAAAAACAAGTACTTTCTGCCTTTTGCCAGCTAGTGGGAAAACAGGGAGAAACTGTCCTAAGCAGGCAAACTTTCACTGATATCTTCACAGTGGCTGAGCAGTGAATGGCCTGGCTAACAAGAACAACCAGTTATATAGATTGAACACAAACAGATTTTAGAACGGCTGGGATTGGATTTAATCTGTCTGCATGTAGGTATTGACAATGTCCACAGCCTGTATCTGGGCCAAGGCTTCCAGGATGTAAATTGGCATCTCAAACATATGACCTTGCATTTTACTGTTTTAAAACACGTGTTCAGAGAAGTCTGGTTTACCAAGTGTTGCAGTTTGCCTCACCTACCTGACCTGCCTTGTTTATTTACCACTATGGCGTGTCTAAAACTTTTCCAGCAGCTATTTTATTTTTTTCTTTCAAATCCTTGATAACAATAATGAATAGCCTGGGGAGGAAAAAGGTACTTAAACATTGATACCAAATTAGGAGAAATCTATCAGGAGAGACCCCTCTGGTTAATGATCCGTCCTTAAAAGTCTCCCCATAGATTTCCAGGAGAGATACAGCAGATTCAGTTGCTTTCCCTCATTTTTCTTGTGACAAAAACCAAGCAAACAAACAAACAAACAAAAACCGACATGAAAACCAACAAACGTAGCTAGAGACCCTGCTTGTCTTTTATTTTTTTTTTTGGTTAGGGCACATCATATCCGTTTGCTTGGGACATTATTTTCCTTTCACCAAGAAGTATGGTTTTTACAGATACACTGCTTACATAGACACAGGGTCAATCTCTGGGCATTTTCTTCCACCCCTACTCACAACAGAAAAAAAAAGAGAATTGCATAATAACAGAATAGCTTTCACCACTACTTTTAGGGCTGATCCAATATCAGCATTTCTCTTTCAAGAATAACTCTCATTCTCAGCACCACAGAGGTAGAACTGGTCTTTATTCTTCATTAAACATCCAAAGGGCCAGATACCCTGCTGCAGTGTGTTAGGGTAGTGACCACTGAGCTCAGATAGAAAGAGCTCATTCTGCACCATGGTTTCTTTCACTTCTTGTGGACTCTGAAAGTTGGTTTCCCCAGATGAAGATTGAATTGCACCTTCAGAGACTGATTCCTAAGCTTGAAAGACAGTACCAGCTCCACATCCTTCATTTTCATACCTGTTTCTTTAAGCATTTATTCAGGAGATCAAAGTCTTAAAATATTTGATGCCTTTTTGTAAATCAAGAACACTCCTGTTCAGTGACTATTCTATGTCAATTTAAAATTAACCAAAAGGTTTGGTCAACAGGAGTATGTGAGGAGTTCCAGTGGTTTAGAGAGGGATGGAGGGCTCCAGCTGCAGACTTGGCACCCTGAGGTTTGTTATGAATAAATTTATGCCCTGTAGAGTTCCTTCTACTCCTTATATGGTGTTTCAGGACACGTCTTAAATTCACTTAAGATTTTCCATTGGTGTTCCTCAAATTTGTCATGGAAAGATTGAGACACATTTGTTCAGCCAGACCCCTCTGGTTCTTGACATTTTTGCACAGACCTCACTCCACAGAACTTTGGGTGCACTGTGATGCAGCAGAGGTAGCCAGCCTACCTCTCCAAAATGACAGCAGTGGAATCCCAACTGCACTTTCCCTCATGTGTGTTATTCATATCAGTTGTAGGAACCACCTGTAATAACTCTTCAGATAATTTTACTGTAATCACATCCTACATCTTCTCTGACCTAACTGGATGCAAGCTGACAGCAAAAGTATGCTGTCAAGCCTTACAGATATTATTTTGAAAAAATGGAAACCTGTTAAAAAGAACATGTCTTTTGTCACCGTTAATATCAGAGGGTTGAATTTAATGTTACCTCGATGCATTTGTTGCCAGAAGAGTTTCCTTCTAAAGTACAAAAAGCCAGTGAAAACCAATGTATTGCATTGATAGAACACTGATACTAGAGACCTTTAAAAAGCCTTTGTCATGCTGCTTCTCCTATGGAGAAAGTGGCTAACTCTGTCCAGACACCCATGGGCAAATATATCGTTTTCTGTCCATAGCTTGTGTCTTGGGCTGCAGCAAACAAGCACTGCAATTTATCCCAGACACTGGAGAATATGAATATTTTCTTTACTACTCAGCTCCAGGAAAGGATAATTACTATAAGCAAGACCAGATGACAATCTAGGAATATTTTATGATCCACTTTCATTTAAAAAAATCTCTATTAGCCTTAGAACAATGGGGCCAAATTCACACTTGGGGTAACATCACTGACATCAGTAGAATACTACAATTAATCTGGCCCATGGGATCTACTTGAAAATACAACATACTGTTGCACAAGGATGACAGCCAAATTCTGTGGAGAAAATCTTTCTATACCAACTAATTTGGCTTTAAAAAGACAGCACAGCTGTACAAGCAGTAATACAGTGGGCTCGATCTTCAAGTGCAACTCTGCTTACATCTGTACAATTAAGCTCAGTTATAGCTACCTGAGAATCTGGCCAAGTGTTTTTTCCAGACCAAGTGGGAGATCACAGCACAAATATTATTCAGCACCGGAATGATGCTTATGTGACATTCAGAAAAGCAAAGAGAAAGATACCGGGAGGTAGAATTTAAGAGCAACCAGGTAGCCAAAGATCTAGATGAAATGCTGATATCCCTAGCTAATCCTTTCTTATCCTGTCTCCTCTCTCTCCCACCAAGCAGTCTCCTGAACCGTATTAAGCTTCAGGAAGAATCAACAAGAAAAGCAGAAGGCTCTTTTTGCTGTTTCTGTCATCATTTATTTGTTTTTAAAGGGAAAATTCTTGTCCATTTCAGTGATGACGTTTCAATGAAACCATCAATCACTGCAAACTAGAATCCTACATAAAAGAGACCTATTTGTAATACGTGACCTCAGCCCATACCTAACGAAATTAGTTCTGAGAGAGACAATGTAGGTCTTTCATTGCTGTCTCCATGGAATCATAGGTGATTAAGCTAGACAGAGCCTTGTAGGTCCTCAAATCCAATCCCCTACACCTAGCATCAATTTATCCCTACTTTGTTCCCTTGAGTGTGTTATCTAATCCTTTGTTGACTGATTGTGACCCACCTTACAGCTCCTCTTCCATGGGCTAGTTTTCATTATATATTACCTAAGCAAGCTCTTTATCACCCTTACAGGTCTTCAGTTCCCCTGTATCACTGATGTTTAGGGTGTTTGGATCCATGCTGTCTCCTCTTCCCCTAATTATTTTATGCCTTTCCAACATTGCCTTTTGCCTTTCTTGATTTCTTGCTCATTTTCTCTGTACGTCTCAGTGCTGCAGGTCCTATTTCAAGGGCAGCCCAGCCTGTGCCGTATCACACCTCTGTCACCATGTTGGGCTCCTCAGGGTACATTCATAGCCAAATCTTTTGACTTTTTTTTGCTGCTGCCATATACAATAAATTCCCCAACTTCACTACATCATGACTCAATTCTTTGCTTCCCTTTTTATGGCCAACAGAACCATTACAATTTGCTTTCATTACCTTTGCACCATTTCTCTCAGGCTGGCATTTCACAGTCCTCACTTCATGCCTCTACTTTCTTTCCACAGCTTTGCTTTTCTTTGCCACTTGTCCTGTACCTACAGGATCTGAATTTATTTCATATACCCAGATTGAGAGGATTACTTAACCAGTTGGATCAAGAACATTATCCATACCAACTCCTCTTCCCCAAGACTCCCCCCTGGTCTTGCCACTAAAATGCAAATCCCTCAGACAATTTTTAAAATAAAATTTGATTTAGAGCAGATCCTGGCTCCACATTCAAATCTTCTGAGCTCTCCACTCTTCACTGTCTGCTACTATAGCTGCTGGTGATTTAAACTTATGTAGATGACTTAAATGCATTCGGTGTGCTGCATCCATGGACAAATCCATGGACAAATATCCCTGCTGGTTTCAGAAGTATCAAAGAAAGCAGTTGCTGCTCCCTCGTGGTCATCAGCATCATCCCTCTTCTGAAAGTTACCGTTGCCTAAACTTTGCTTCTATTTACAATCTTCTATCTACTGTCTGTCTACAGAGATGCTTTAATCTATGCCCTTGGTAAAGTCAAAGTGAACCAAGGTAAGGAAGACTTACTACTGAATCAGTTTAAATCAAGCCACGTCTACATCCTCATGTGTTGACTTACCAAGACTCAGACTGGGAGACTGCTACAAACAGCAGTTTCTAAAGCAACTGGGCGATCCTGAACTCAGTGATTTCTGTCATCCTTTACCCCTTTCTTTTCTACCACTTGGTAAAGTGTTTTCACTGACTGCATCTCCTGCCAGCACTGTCTGGAATGACTATGAAGCTGTTTTAAAACTTAGGTGGCCCCTTGATTTTCAAAGAACAGAAAGAGACCAGAACACATACATTGTATACAATACAGAAATCAAAGCTTAGATGTTATCACACAGCTGACCTCCTTCTGCGCTCACCATGGATGGCATCACACAGTAAGTCTGCAATTACAAAGTGAACGGCAATTTCAAAACCTTTAGAAAAAAGAATCTTCATATATTGGGACCAGCACAGAATGAATACTTTGCTGTCAGTGGGCCTTTTTTCTTTTGAGGTCCATTGTCCCATACTATATTCACTACCAAGATATTTCTTTTCCCATCTGTTAAAACCCAGCATGAAAATCAGTCAGGGCTCTTGTGCCCGTTCCTCCCTATTTTACACTTGAAAGCTGGCTTTACTCACTGTTGCCAATTTTGGTCCTGGAAGGCTAGTATCACAAATGGCCAAATGGAGACCACCCTCAGAGAAGAATCTGCTTTAGTTGTTTGCCTCTCAGTGATCAAACATGCCCAAATTTCTTTCACAGAGCTGGTTCTGAGGAAATAGATGATTTTTGATTACTTTTATCATTTTCCATAGGGAAATTGTTTCATTTTCATTCTGTGGAAAAACTACCAGAGCATTTGTATCTTAAAGCACTGTCCTCTCTCTGTTGGAATTGTTCTTGACCTGTTTCCACAGTACCACTTGTCCTGAATAGAAGACAATCCCTGTTTCCATCAACTTTACTTATTTTCTTTGCCACTGGTTCACATCTAACATTCCTTGCTATGGAAGAACAAGGCATCTATCTGCTTTTTGTCTCCACATTGTTCCTCCCTTGTTCTAAACAATCAAGGGACCTGTCTGCCACTCAAGGACACCTATGTCATACTAGTGTGGTGGGATCTCCCCTCCTACTGGTCTGAAAATAAGTCCGTCTTTTCTTTCCCCCTTCCTTCTTCTCTGTGGAGTCTCAGTCCTGGCTGTCTCCATTGTCTTGTCATTTTGTCTTTGAGGGGTAGTTTCCCTTCCTTTCTTCTGTGTCTCTGAATTGTTTTCCTTCTCCAGTTGAACAAATTTGTTTCTTAGCTTCATCTCTCCTGCACTAGCTAATTTCATCCTCTCTCTTGCACTTGGGTAGGGTTCTCCCATGGATATCCCTTCCCACCTTTCTGTTCTCCAGGTCTTTTGTGTCAGAAGGCGTTGTCCTCTAGTGTTGCTTCTACTGTCTCCTCGGGATATTCCTCAATGGCATCTCTGAAGTCCTGTCTGAATTGCAAGTTACTCACACTTGCTTCTTCAGCACTTGAATAGCTTCCTTCATGACTGCGGTCAAATTATGTTTCATAATTACGTACCTTCTGTCATGTGCCACTGAGGTGCAACTGAAAGATTCTGCAACCATCCATCATCGTTGTGAACCCTCTGCCTCTTTTGTCCATTTCAAATTATTCTTCAAAAGACCCTAACAGAATTAGGTACCAAAATTTCACTGATACCTAGTAGGTGCTAGGTGCGTTGGTTTATATACATGTTATATACGTGTTTAGGTACATGTTAGAGAAACAGGAGACTATCACAAGCTGTTAAGCAATAAAAATCCCTGCAACATGATCTGTTGTGGTGAGACATTTTATTGAAATCCTGGATAGTCATTTGCAAAAAAGCTGACATGCAGGGTTTGGATTTAATCTTCACATTTCCACTCAAACTGTGGCATTGTTTGAACACAACAGCTTTGGGATCCTGGCAAAAGAGTAAAACTGTCCGAGATGTTCCACTCTGGTTTGAATTAGCTCTCTTTTTATTTATTTATTTTTAGCTTTGAAGTCTGTGTACTTTAAAAATCAATGAACATCATATTAACAGGCAGACACTAATTACATTTTAACAAATTGGAAAGGCTTGGCTACAAATCTTTGAAAAGATAAATTCACATTTTAAAAAGCTTCCTAATCCAACTGGCATCACTGTAGTAAGATACTGACTACGCCTCCATGGAATGGAAACGTTATAGGAATCTGTTTTCCAGAATTTTTTTTCTATGATTTATAATTAGTCTTCGTCATTGTACTGTCTTGTACACGAGGTCTGGTAAACAGAGTACTTGTGACTTTTACAGGATTAATGGAGAAGTTCTGAGATGTAGAAATTAAAAGATCACTCAGATAATAACAACACTCAGCTCTTCTGTAGCTCTTCTCATCAGTTCAACTTACAGATAAATTAGGATCACTATCAGTTTTACAGAGGGATAAAAATGAGGCAAGGAACACTAATGTATCTCATCTGTGATTACTTAGCAGAGCAGAGACAGATCAGAACTGGGTCTCCTGCATCCAGTTTAGAGCTCTGATCCATAGACTACAGTGGTTTGCTGAGTAACTTAGAAGAAAACCGGAGTGTGTAGTTGGAGCCAGAGAGTTGATATCAGGATGTTCTGCATATTGGGAAATACCAAAATTGTAAATACATGGTCTAGGAACTATGAAAGATATCATGTCTCTGCTCACCACTCTGGCTGAGAGTAGTTGCATCCTTGATGTTAGGGTTTTTGAAAAGCAGCTCCCACATGAAAGTAGGATCCCCAGCAACGTGCAAAACAGTTTTTGTACAGTGCAGGGAGCCAAGTCATCACGAGGTTTGTGTGGTAACAACAAGGGTAGAGTAGGACACACAGAGGATACTTGTGTCAGAGCAAGCTCCAGGAAACACACAGGGGAAGCTATGCTTTTGAAATGTCCCCACTTATTTCATCACTTCTGTGTTAGTCCAGAACAGCTGCTGGAGACGTCAACAGATAAATAACCCGCTTCAGACAAGAGGCTATCTGAAGCTCAGCAAAAGCCAGCCCACCTGAAGAAAAACTTACTGTACTGCCATGGACTATATAGGGTCATACTGGACCTCAGTAGGCTTAGCTGTCTACTTTATGCTGTGTTCTGATTTGCTGCTTGCTGTGCTGGGAGTTGAAATGGAACTATCAAAGATAAGGGCATCAACCATGATAGAACATAGAAACATAGAAAAGTCTGGGTTGGAAGGGACCTCTAGAGGTCATCTAGTCCAACCCACCTGCTGAGAGCAGGGACATCCTCAACTACAGCAGGTTGCTCAGATCTCTGTCAAGCCTCACCTTGAATGTCTCCAGGGATGGGGCCTCAACCACCTCCCTGGGCAACCTGTTCCCGTGCTCCACCACTCTTGTGGTAAAGAACTTCCTCCTTATTTCTAATCTAAATCCACTCTTTTCTAATTTAAAACCATTGCCCCTCGTCCTTTCACTCCAGGCCTTTGTAAACAGGCCCTCTCCAGGCTTTTTATAAGCTCCCATGATGGTGTTTCATACTTCATGGCATGAGAGAACAGTATTATGGAGGATACATGTACCTTGGCCCATTCTCAGGATACTGGAGTCAGTTCCTATTCATAGCAAATTCTTTGAGACAATTTCAGTGGAGGTCATAGAAGAGCCAGCTTCACCCGTCACATTCGGCATCATTACTCCACGTCACACAAATCAAAATTTCTCTGTCTGTTACTGAAAGTACTTGACTTACTTGTGGGAATCAATTTTCTAGACTTCCTGTAGTGTCTTGCTGTCATGGCTACATCTTCTGGTTCAGCTGATTTGCCAGAAACTCATCTGCTGGAGTGACCTACAGGACAAGTCCTTCTGTATCTGCAAAGAAGAGGACAGACTGTCATGCTTGTGTGGGAGCCACATCAGTTACACCTGACAGACCAGCACAGGTGGTTGTCACCATTACACAGCCATTGCCAGTGGTGACATCCCAGCGATGATGTCCACTGAGGGCATCGCAATCATCAGTACGGCTGTGCATAGCTGTTGATGGAAGAAACTCTGAACAAGTTTCAGCATCAGCACTGTTCTCTGTAGATGGTGGCTCAAGCATTACTGCAAACCTGGCTACCCCTGCAGCACAAGCTGTTGAACTCAGGTACAATGCTAACAATTATTACTTGTTGGCTTTGGCACAGCATTTGGCAGAATTCACTCTCCAAAAAGGATCTCTGAAATGTAATAGAATGCCAAATATCAGGGACATCTGCTATGGCACCCTGTCTACCCTGCCTTCCGCTCATCACCAAACTGGAGTAATGCACAGGGTACATTATCTCTCTTTGCCTGCTTCGCAGTCACTATTTTGATATTAAAGACCAAGTTTTCCAGCAAGCTGGTTATAAAGATTTAATAACTCCTTGCACAAGGAGTAACATGCAGTGACACTTGTGCGAAAAAATTCTTTGCACCCTACTGTGTCTAGTCTGCATCTAGGTCCACCACATCTCTCCAGATCCTGTACTTCTACATTACCCTTTTCATTCGATTAGTATGCGATATA
The DNA here is from genome assembly GCA_033439905.1 of Ceryle rudis. NCBI lineage: Eukaryota > Metazoa > Chordata > Aves > Coraciiformes > Cerylidae > Ceryle > Ceryle rudis. The sequence goes on along the minus strand of JAAGNO010016586.1, from coordinate 40,001 downwards.
AATGGATTTATCATTGCTCTCTTACATGACTTGTCAGTGACATCCTACATGGAAAGAGACAAGCTCACCTCTTAGGTAACTGCTGAGCAACCAGTCTGATTCAGGCCCCAGACTCCTGATGCTGCTGAATTATGATTTTGTGTGGTCACTTGGGTGCTGTTTCTGGGACCATCCCAACAGATCTGAAGCTCTGTCTCACTGGTGGATAGAGTGAGATTCTCATTATCTTGTGACTGGTCTGCAGTGAGCATAAACAACACTGGATGTATGGGTGAATAAGGGAAACAGCTAGACACCTTTTTTTTTGGAAGGCATCTGGAGGCTCGAACGTTCAGCTGCCCGTGTTGGAATGACATCTGACATTTCTCAGCTGGTGGTGTGATTTCTTTAAAATTTGATTCCTGATCTGTGTTTTAATTTGAAGAACAATTAAAACTTTATGCACAAATAAAAAGCAGATCATGTATTAGAGAATCCCTATTGGATTTCTAAGCAGTCTAGAAAGTACATAAACACCTTTAGTGTAGAATGCTTTACTTACTTCATTATTTTGTTCCCTGTCTCAGCAGGGAAAGATGTGATGCACCTTCAATCAAACACTTTTGGGGGGGGCGGGGATGGGGTGGGTGGTGGTGGTTCGGGAGGTGAGAAAAAAGAGGAAATTTGAAATCCTACCTTAAATAAATCCACTCCCATATCTTGGTCACCTATGAAGAGCAGTGGCTGTGAAGTAGTCCAGAGACATCAGTGTTCAAACCCCTCTGAAATAAATGCAGGAAGCTCACCACACTCTGAAAGGTTGCTCTAATGGTTGCACTAGTTTTAAACCAACAGTATTGACTTCAAAGCAAGGTTTAACCTGATCTACACTTGAATGAGTGATAGATCAATCTCCATTCTTGGTTCAACAGCTCGGGCAGTTCAGATTCAGTTCAGCTTAGAAATTTAGCACCACTGGTAGGAAACTTTTATTTGAAAAGGAAAGATTAAAGTCTACAGGAGCTGATGAGGATACCAGGAAAAGCAGCCAGAGTGAGGCAATGCCTAAAAAGCCAAGTGTTACTCTTCATGTCCTCTGCAGCTGCCAGTGTGCTTGCCCCTAGATCCAGAGGACAGAAACTGCAGAACAGAGAGAACGATATAAAGAGGCAGGAGAAGTGGATGGGGGAACCACCTTGACAAGTTTGATAAGTTCAGGAAATGAAGGCTTTCTAAAAGATGAGGTAGGATAAAGGTACAGGAAAGGGCAAGCAATTCAGATGCTCTGTCAAACAGACAATTCTTGAGCCTTCCCATAGCATGAAGGTCAATCTAGATTTTATGTAAGACAACAAAATGCTGGATTTGCAGCTAGCCAACAAAAAAGTTAGTGTATTCATAGTTATATTTCCACTGGATTAAAAGATGACAAGTTGAGCATTTTTTATTTATTGAAAGCAGTTCTTCTTCAAAACCTTCTAAAACAATTCCAGAGAACTGTATCTCCTGAGAACGTGCACGCCTGAAGATGGAGTATATTCTAGGAAGTATGTGATCCTTATGCTAGATGTGCTGATTCCCTAATAAATACTCCATCAGTTGTTTTCTTTTTTCTTAAGCTAGCTAAAATAGAGACTCCAAGTGCTGATCAACTCTAAAGCTATTAAAATTGATGTAAATCTGGAAAAACTCAAATGTAATTATGCTGGTCAAAAAGCCAGTGCCAGACTAGGCCTCATGGGGAAAATCTAAAAATCTGAAGTTCCTGGGAGTTTTCTTATTGCATCAGTGGAGCAGGGATTTCTCCCTAACTGTTCCCCAAGAGCAGGGTAGTCAGCCTGTACTTTCTCTAATGTGTAAGGGATGGAAGAAATCAGAAGAGAGCATATAATAAATCAACTGACAGTGTCTGAAAAATAGCTGTCCTGTCTCCTTAATATGAGAGAGTAATGTTCTTAGGGCAGGAAGAATTCAGCTTTGGACAGAAAACATTCCCTTACAGGGGGACAAAAAGTGATCAGTCTGTAGTTTAATCAATCTCAGGCCTCTCTTTGAGGGAAGTAGCCCGTTGCCTGAAACAGCACGTGTAATAATGTTTGCTGAAATATAAACTATGGCCGTATACCCTGAGATGGAAGGTCAGAAGTCAACTGAGGATCTGGCCGCAGATGTTCAGCAGTAGAGATCAAAACGCAATACATCAAATTCAGTACTTTTCCTCGAGGAACAGGTTGCAGAAATTTCTCAACCCATCTCCTTCACAGTAAGTGCACTCACCCTGCATATGAGAAAGCGGTACATCACAAATTATCAGGTTACTCAAAGACAAAGTTCATGTTTCCTAATTTCTCCTTGTCCTGTGCTTGATTTTTTTTAATATTTATACAGTGTATTTGCTCTTATGCATGAACAGAGCTCCCCTGAATCTCTGCAATGTTTTTCAAGTCCGTCTACCAAAGTGAAGAATCATATGACACCATTTAGTCCTCCCCCAGCCCTCGATATCTGTTTCCTAAAGCCGACATTTGATATTATGGAATGTGTTGTAATCAATTCTTAAAGTTATAGCACCACTGGATTTTTATTAACTTGCACAACAACAACAACAAAAATCCAACAAAAAAATGGTCTCTCATAACCAATCAGCCTTGTTATATCCTGAAACCTGCTTTAACAAGCAAGGAGTAATATAGTGTAATTGGTACTCCACAATTTAATTGTTCTGTTCTTAAATCTAATATTGCAGCTGTGGGTTAAGTTTACACCACAGCTTTCAAGAGAACATGAAAGTGTGGTACATCTGTGCAACAGAAAGCTAAACATCTCTCATCTGATGTGTTTACAATGACATTTGATAGCGTGGAATGGTTTGGAGTTCATTCTTAAAGCTGCAGAACCGCTTTTCAGCACTGAAAAACAGGGAAAAAGCCTCCAATCTCCTTCGAGCAACTCAGCCCACATAAGCCTGCTGATAACACTGCTGCAGGCATTGCAGGGATACTGCTGGTTGTAGCAATTTCTTCAAGTATCTTTGAGCATTTGTTACTTTGGCAGTGGAAAAGGGGGACAAGGACACTTTCCCCCTCAGATGGCAGAGTTATTTGAAAAACAAACTACTCAAAAAAGTCCTCAACTAGACGAGTAAAACAATCCCCAACTTGCATAAAACAGACAGGAATATTTAAAGAAATGGTATTAAGCAGATAGCTTCAGCACAGTTAGAAATGGTGGAATTTTCAATTTAACAGGTGGCAGAACTGCTTATGGTATCTTGAATTTCACATTCTGCATCACTAACAGCTCCAGCATTACATACCTGTTAGTGAATTTATTAAGCCCATAAGTAGTTCAAGAAACTTAGGAATGGGCTCATAAATGTCATCTGCAGTTTGTGAACTGCAAGTATCTGACTGTTTTGATCAAGGTTTTTACGGGAAAGTTAAATGGTTATTAAAATTATTTACTACTGCTACCTGAAAAGGGAGTAATTCTGCTGAAGAACTCATGTTGTGATGAGATGTGATAGGCTGTAGGTCACATGTGTTAGCAGAAAAGCATTTCTGCTTATGCCTAAGCCCAAATTTTTGCACATTATGCAGCTTACAGTGTATTTAAGCGGCCGAGAAAGGTCTGTGGAAAGAAGGAGGAGTTTTCCCTTTCCCATAGTCTGCTGACAGAAAGACATGATCTGATCAGGCTATTTTTCTTGTTCTCAGCATTAGCCACCTTCTAACATTTCCTGTCCTCGGAGAAATGCATGATAGGGCAACTTAGTTAAAGAAGTTACTTTCTGCTCGTTCCTCTGTAGCAGTCCACACCAATGTCTTGATTCATGGTCTTTAGCAGATTTTAAACTTTATTATTTCGGTCACAATTAAGACTATCTGAAGCCCCTTCACAAAAAGGGGCCATAACAAAAGCTGTACATTAGCAACTCAATCAAGGGATGCACTCATTCTGCATCAAAAATACCGTAAGAAAGACAGATCTCCTAGGGAGGCAAATCTGTATCAATATTTCAGTCTCTTGAATACAGAAATTTGATACGATAAGATGCAACACCTGAGCTTCCACTCCTTTCAATTAACTGAGAAACAAAAATTGTCCTTAGAAAGGAAGAAATGCACTTGTATTTTTTTCAGTTTTCAGGTTTTCCCCCCTTTCATAGCATCACAATGTTCTCTTCGTGGGTGGAAAACTTAATCTTCAAGTTCAAGCCTAGTTTCTTCATACAGTTCAGGATGAGAGGACTTGGAATACCGGGAATATTTCAGATGTAGAAAATCACCCAATTCATCCAGAGCATTCAAAACCTGTAAGACCATTACACTGTGTCAATTCTCTTGGAAAAGAAATTAAATTCTAGTAACGTCTACTTTACAGCAGAACAAGATGATCATAAAGACATCAATTACAGAAAGTTTTGAGAGCAAACGGGCTAATTCTGCTTTCATTCTCCTGTAGTGCACATCAATGCAGTCATAGATGTAAAGTAACATCTACAAGAGCAGAATTTACTCCTTCAGTAGGTTATGGCTTATTAGTAAGTACATTAACTGCGCACAGATGAAAAACAAAAACAAAACACATTTTTTTCTAAAATGTGTTCTAGTAAAGTTGCCTTTGCTTGTGCAAAATGGATGTGTAAGTCAACACTTCAATATTTCCCTACAGATCCCAAAGTCTGCAGTTGCCACTGCATCTTTTTAGATGGGGCTCAGCCCACAGTTCAGTTCAGAGTCCTCATAAATGGTCTGAATAGTTTAAGATATTTTTAGTGCATTCCATTGTCTTCTTGTATTAATATCACAGGCATAATTAATAATGAATTAATATTGTAATGCAATTTGCTGAGCTGTGTCCCCAGCTTTCAGTAGATTCAAAAAGTAGCCAGGGAACTCTGTATCATAGAGAAGCAGCTCAGTGTTGTGCAGCATCTGACATTCAAGAGCAGCCAACCTTTTGGCATCAATGAAGAAAAGAGCAATTTTGATTTTGAACCTGTTTCTGTTAAGCCACTAAAGCGAGCTCAAGAACAAAAAGGAGTACTTTAGTAATGGTTTATGCAGCTAGATAATTTCAAGGCCATTAAGGAAGCTATTCATGGGAGCCTGCCCTTTCATGGATCTTTCCTCTTTTTAGTTCCAGGCTGAGATTCAAACCAAATTTTGCCAAAGGGAAAAGTTTTCACTGTGCTTGTTACCTGTTGTTACCCTGAGTTTAGGCATATTCACAAAGTGGTTGTCCTAAAAACTTTCCATCCACAAGTAATTAAATTTGGGGCATTTCCATTCTCCCAAACTGTAAGGACATTTAAAGAATGCCACAAGTACTATGGCAATGATTCCACTTTGAAAGGCAAAAATACAAGGGTGATGGTTGGGAAGCGTTTCAGGCCTTCACTGGTACCAGGAAACATCAACGTGCAGGTAGCAGAAAGTGAACATGCAATGACGGCCCAAAAATGCAATGGGCTTGACACTTGGGGGTGCGAGAAGAGGAAGAAAATCAAAGCAGCAGCCTTGAGAGATTAACCTTCAGATCAGCTTCATTTCCTACTGCTAGTTACATAAGCCAAAACCTACAGTCAAACAGCAAAAGCTAAGTGACCAACACAAGCGTATAGCTACGCCCTGTTTGATGGAAAGTTATCTTGATGTCATCATAACTTATTAATAACTATTGCACCTTTAAGAGCAGCAGGAATTTTACACTGCACACATGCAAGGCAGATTTTTTGATGTTGTTTGAGAGGGATCTACACTGGTGTGGGAGCTGGTCAGCCAGGCAGGGCTTCGACCTCCAGCTCCACATGAATCTCAGGATGAAATGGAGAGCCGGGGGCTCTCTGCAGGCACAGGTGCTTCTCTGCATGAAGGACTGGCAGATTTAATGCCTTCCACGTTTTTTTTTTTTTTTTTGAGCATCATACTTGTGCAAAGAGTGGAAAAAGAAACCCTGAAATTTACTGTTAAGCCTCCGTGTTTCATGCCTCTAAGCTTATTCTGAGAATGCAAGAACATATATCAAGCCAGGCCAAAAACACCTTCAGCAAGAAAAGGAGATGGAAAATTTCAAAGAGTTTATTTTAAACACATTTCTGACTGCATTGGAATGGAGGTTTACAGCGGAAGTCTCAACATACTCTTAGTAGTATTTCTGATACCAGAGAAAGATACAGAACTGAGACAGGCCAGACAGCACCAAACTTCACCAGGTTCAAACAGTTCTAAATACAGTTTGCAATTTCCACCTGTATCCCTAAGGCTGTCCCATATACTTCTGCAATTCAAGGATGAAAATAACAGTATGGAAAAATTGATTTTCAATTATTTCCATAACGTTTCAGGTTTCCTACTGTGATAGTTTTGACCTAGCATTTAACTGTTGTCTTGCTGTGCTCTTCGTCTAGGTCTTTATTAGTGATGACAGATTTGGTCACTATTAGAAATAGAAGAACATTACAAGGTAACTGTCCCGTAATTTATTTTTTAAAATAAAATATACATGGCTAAAATGCCTTTAGAGATTAAGAAACAAGGCCAGAAAAACAAACGTAAAAATGAATTATTGAGATTCAAAGCAACAGACACACAGCTTCTCCCAACCTCCTTTGCATCTGAAGTTAATTTCAGCAGGACATCTGCTGTGCTTACCGTGTCTAACATCTCCCGTGTATGTGCAGCTGACACACAAAACCGAGCTCTGGATTCTGTGATAGGAGTAGCTGGAAACCCAACCACAACCACCCCGATGTTTTTCTCTAACATGCGTCTTGCAAAAGCCCTAAGGAGAGAAGAAGAAGAAAAAAATCCCAAAGTAAATTATCTCCAATAAACAGACCGTAGAGAGGAAACATTCAAGTGTAATAAAACAATGGGTAAAATCCTGTCTGCAGTTGAAGTAGATGGTAATATTCCCATTGAATTCAGTAAGAGACACAATTTTACCAGTAGGACTGAGATTCTATCCTGTTTAATAGCTCATTAAGCCAAGTGGGTGTCAAATACTAGAAGCATGATGGTAGAGTAGAGTAGACATGATTTATTTCTGTCAATGAAAGGCTTTGAATGCAAATCAAAATGTGTGGGCACTCACAGTCCCTAAGCACAGAAGTCTGTCTTCTGGAAGGTATGAGCGCTGGGTTCTCGCCTATCAACAGGAATAAACCAATCTCTGTGATGGTTTCTTTGCTCTCACAATTACTCTGCCTGCTTAGGAACATTTTGCATTGTACATACTAGACCTAGAGACATAGCCACCCTAAGCTACTTGCAAATACTCCCTGCAGCTCAACCCGTACTTTATGCTACCACTGACTTCTGCTCTGCCCATCCAAGTCAGTGCACAAGTGCTGCTTGATAAGTACTGAATGGTAAAACATGCAAAGACCATTCAAAGATCAGATGGGGATAAAGAGCATCCATCCAAAACAATTCATACATCCAAAGCAATGTACATCTTTTAATGATTAACAATGAAAAAACAAACAACCAACCCAAAACCAACCAAACAACCCCTCCACACACACACAAGAAACCCCCACAAAAAAACCAAACAAAAACAACAAACCCACAAAACTACTCCAAATAAAAATGCTATCAAAAGTATTACTCCAGAGCAAGTTAAAAAAGGATAAGAGAAACTTTACAAATTCTGCATACTGGAACAGCTCAAAATTAAGTCTAGGGACAAAGTTAAAATAGAACATAGCTAAATGATAAATTCACCTAACAGTCTATGTTTCTCTTGTGAGACATTGACCACACATAACTCCATTTTCACACACACAGTGTATACAGATAACCTATGAATTTGAATAGTGTTTATTTTGCCAACAGGGTTGGGGTTTTTTTATTTGTTTGCTTGTTTTCTGGTACTTACCCTATCTTACCAGGCATATAAAGGAGTAAGGGGACAACAGGAGAATCATCATTGCCATAAATGATGAAGCCCATTTCATGCAATCTTCTCCTGAAGTATCTTGTGTTTTTCCCCAGCTGGTGCACCCTTTGAAGCCCTGAAATGAGTAAATCAGAACAGTCAAAGATCATAACCAGAGACTAGTAACAGGCAAAACACAGGGTTGTGGGTAACAGTTCAAAAAAGTTTGGCTGAAATGTATATGTTGCTATTTGATTCAGAAGACAACTATGGAATGAGATAAAGATGACTACGAAATGAGATAAATACAACTATGTCTACTGGGGATAGGTGAACAATTCCCCTTCCTATATTGGGCTAAATAAAGCCTACTGAATGACATCCCTATAGAGAAGCAGTCCTATGTCTCTGTGGTTACAGGATGTGTAAATAGACTATGCTCTTTCTCAACATAATTCATGATAAACGGACGATGTCTACAGATGTTGATACAGATATCGGCATATGTGTATCTTTTCTGATTAACAATATTCCACGTATTTGTACATCCTGGCTAGTTCTGTGCATACACTTTTTTTTTTTTTTTAATTATTCTGTGACTAGAAAAGCTTAAAGTGGAAAATACTGCATTTTGGGTCAGCTGAAACTGATGCTTTTGTTGCAGTTTTTTAGACAGATGAAAAGCACGCAATAAACTTTGTTATTACACAAGGTCTGATCTTCTGCAGTTTGTTACCAACATTCAGCGTAACTGCAGTTACTCTAATGTGCAGCTACAGATGTAATCTCTTGCTGAGTTCTGCTCAGTTTCTCTGTCCTCTTCTCTTGCTATTATTGCCTCAATATCATCATCTGACAACAGACTTCAGTCATTCAAGACTTTCGGACACAAGTTTTGTTCTCTGCATTGTCCCTGGCCTCATTCAGTCATGAATCTACTGATGTGTCCCCCAGGAAAACTGACAGAAGAGTTGAAAACAATTACTTCTAATGAAGGAAAAAGGCAAAAAACAGCAGAGAAAAAAATGTGCTTGAAAATTCATCTCAGCCTTTCCTTTTGCAGTGTCACTAAGGAGGTGGTTTCTGACACGTGCAGTTATTTCCCCACCCACTGTGTACAAAAGAGACAAGCCACACTCAGCATAACTGCAGGTAGGAGATATAGTGTGTCCTTTCCCCACCCCACCTGCATTATATTTCATCAGCGAGATGACACACGTGCTGCTCCTCCAAAGCCGTAAGGGGCTAACAGGGATGGTGCCACCTACCTGTACCCACATGCTGCTCTCTCCCACCACCTCCCTGGTACCAGTCCTAGGTTCACACAGCCACATGATGAATCAAGCCATGTCTGACATCTGCCTGACCTCGACAGAAAGAAAACTGCCAAAGCAACGTCAAACAGATCGATTCTCAAAAGCTGAAAAGCTAAAAGCTGTGCAGCTGCTTGTGCCCAGCAGAGGTGGTGGGAACATTTGGTAAGACTGGGATTTAGCTAGACTCTTCACTTTCATTTTCCTGCCATTCGTGAGCCTATACTTTCAATATCACATGCATTATGTCACCAGACATGAACACTGAAGCCTCCAGTACAACCCATTTCCTCTGTTTCCCTTTGCTTTTCAGGTGCCTGTGCACCGATGTATTAGGTTTTCACTCTCCATTTACTTTTTCATTTTACTTTACTTTTTGTTCACTTCATTCTTCATTTACTGTTTTCTGCTGTCACCCTCCTCTGACTGGGTGACTGTTTGGTCATTTCCCATCTTCCTCCCTGTAAACACAGTGGCCAGTTAGGCACTTGTAGCTGCTACCTACCACCTTTGGCAGATTTGTCCTTGGACCACACTCTGCCCCAGCACCTGCTGTGACTTTTCTTCTTATTCCCTCTCGGCTAAGGTGGGGATCACCACACCTACATAAACCTCTTTTCCATTAATCATTTCTGAGCACGCATAGGTTTGAACAAGATCTACTGCTTCAGCTGTTCTGTATCTTCCCAAGTCAAGGTTCTGTCAATGTTCTGGCTGGGAAATTTATAGGGAAACTGGGACTTGCTTCACAGGGATCAGTGTTTTGCTGAACAAATTAAAAGATCTCATAAAACCAGTGCATTTGTAACTTTACGCACAAAAGTGCCCACGCAGACAACCTGTTAGTTACTGTTTCAGCTATTCAGTTTAAAGCCTTCAGTGGAAGAGATCTGCTGGTTTAGAAAAGGCCACAAATAGTTTAACCATCTCTCTAATGCTGCTAAAACAAAACCAGCTGTGTCAGAGCAAGGAAAACAAATGAAACACAAAAGCATCCTACTACAAAGCTTTCCAGTCACTAATAAAAACAATAGTCTGTGGTATTTCCAAAAATATTTTTGGTGTAGTAGATCTCAAAGAACCAGGAGGAAATATTGAGGAGGAGGAGGGGAAGGGTGGGCAGGGGAGATGGCAAAGAAAGGGAGTCAGAGGAGAACCGCAGAATAATGTGTCTGAAGTCTAGAGAGAGAGTTTTTCCCTTGTTAGAATTTGTAAAGATGTTGTTAGCACCTCCTGAATACCCAAATTAGAAGGGGGAAGGTGGGGGAGTAACCTGAACTGAAGGTTCAAAACCACTGCTGCTGCTTCTTGCTATCTTAGCAGCCCCTGAGCTAGTTTCCAAAGTCTCAGACTACAACGTTTGAAACTACTAGATTTTCAATTAGGGAAAGTTTTCATAAATGCAGATGTTCTTGGTGAGTGCAGTTTAAGACTTGCTGCCTTCTCTTTTCTATTCAGTTTACCACAAAGCTGGAAAGAAAGCGTAAGTCATGCAAGGTTGCTGACTGTGCAGTATTTATCTATCAGTCCATGTGTGCACCACCCAGAGTTGATCAGTTTGTCTCTACTTATTTTAGGTGACAGAAATTTAGACTCCAAAGCAAAAGAGGGAATCCAGCAAAGGAAACATCAGAGCTGAAAGAGGAGCTTCAGGCAACCACCCGAAAAGTCGAACAACTCTTCCTTTTCCACTCTTCCCTTACTATATCTGTATCCTCAGCCAGCTTGTGATGGGATGGATCCCCTTTCCAGACTCCCCGTGGAACTCATTCCAACTTAGCCAGTGCTGATGCAAAAGAGCCACTTGAATGTTTTAGCAACATCCAAGAATCGTAATTTCATTTGCAGGGATGCATTAGAGCCAAATAAAAGATCAGAGCACTCACATCTATCTGGAGGGAAAAAAAGCACATTAGGAGACTATTGCTACACACTCTGCATTTGTGGGTGGGTGGCTGGGAGGACCCTATTTCTTTAGCAAGTGTCAACACTTTCCTTTCTCATGTTAAGTAGTGTGTGGAAAGACCACATACACACATCATATACACAGACAACTTCTATGCCATCCTGATAAGAGCAATAAAAACCTTAAGTTTGTAACTGTACTTCAACGGTCTCTCTCATTCCTTTATTGGACACACCAATATCAGATAAGGAGGCAGATGTGAGCAAAAAGTTTATTTTGTCTTATTTGTCCAATTTTCCCCCCACACTGCAGATTGAATCAGTGTAAGAACACTGAATTCAGTTTAGAATCAGATCTTAGTCCAGATTCACTGTGGTATGTTTAACCAAAGACACCGCATTTAAAAACTATTTTCTTTGATTCTTGAGGCTGTGCTCTTCCATCTATTATTATTTACAGAGTGAAACTCTGCAGAGTTGGATCCTTGAGCTAAAATGATATAGCTATACAAGTGCAAGAAGTTACCTGTATGGTATTAATTAGAGGATCAGGTCTTCAGACAGTAAATATATTTGTTGAAAAATTCTTAGTAAGCAAAAATTTTGAGGATATACAGTCTAATTTTGAGGATTTACAGTCTATCTACAGTCTATCATTGTGCTACCTACTATAGCACAGTGTGTAGAATATCCAGATTGTTTATATTCCATAAAACATGTGAACCTCAGCACAGCATACGTTTGGAGAAAACAGTGTGGACAGGGAAAACTGACCCTTAGCGAATTAGAACTAAGCCCACTAATGCTCCAGGGTTTTCAGCTAAGGTTGAGCATGACCTTAGTAAGACCTCTACATCTTTTTATTAGCCACATTAAGAAGGGACAGAGAAAGAGAAAACTGACTTAAATTTCACAAGTTATCTTCGTGCTGCTTGGAACATACAGGGATACACAGGCAGCTTATTGGAATTTTGCTGAAATACGGGACTAATTACTAGAATGGTGCAACGAAACCAGACTTACTGCATCTGCAGTCTACTGCTGGCATATTTAGAGTTTACAGTTGTTGCATTGCTTTAAAATATATTTAGTTTACTGCAAAGTTCTAAGGTGTTGGTAATTCTGGGAAAAATGCTGATTATATTTTTATTTGACATGCATTACTGCGTATTGCCATTACTGCTTATAACATCTTTGAAGCAACAAGCTTTTTGAGAGAGACACTTGCAGCAACAATCTTGGTAGATGCCTTGTCACACTCCAGGCTGTGGCTTCAGATCTACTTTCAGGGAGGAGCTACTCTGGAGGTTGACAGCAGGAAGTCATCCTAACTACGTATCTGAGGGCCTGATCTCAGGCTGCTGTTACCTGGCGCAGCTCCACACACTTCAATAGAGCTTTGCTATTTATGCCAGCTGAGGACCTTATCCTGGCAGTGAAAGAGGTAGTAAAACTAACATCTCTCTGAAACAAAAGTTTGCTTTCCTCTTCCAGAGATGTCTGGTTTTCACTCCTGCAAGATTTTAAAATGCAGGCTGTGTTCAATTCCTGCACAAACATTCTACCTTTGAACTCTTCCTATAGGCTTCTACCCTTGGAAATTCTGACTCAGTATATTGAAAACAGGAATAAGCAACCTGTAGCCTTTCATATCAAGATCTCAGGTGTATTTTAATTGAAGGAGAGCTATTTTTCCTGAATCCATTCCAGGAAAGATAATCCCACGCCATAATTTTTTTTTTTTTTTTTTTGGCAAGGCAATGGACTCTTCAAGACACAAATCCACCTGCTATAATCTTCTCCAGCTGTTGTTTCATAGGGTCTTTCTAGACAATTAGTTACACAATCAAACTTTTACATACCCATGTCAGTGCATCTCTTCAATCCGTGCTCCCTGAATGGAGAACTCTACTCCCTGCCCTCCTCTACTAACAGCCAGATAGTAAAAAGCAAACTTTCACAGGCTGAAAAAAAATTTGGAAAACAATAGTTCTTCCCCACTAAACTGTTGCAGATGGACAGATTTTCTTTTTTTTTTTTTTTTTCTTTTTGTTCCAAAGTGTTGAGCTATTTTTCTCTTTTCTCGGCATCTTTTCAAAATATGTGAAATTAAAACAGGGGATTATTAAATTAAATTACTTTTTCAAAACCCCATAGGGAGCTAGTGACAGGACTCAAAAGGAAACCTGAAAAATTCTCAGAAGTTGAATTTTTCCATCTGTTTGTACAGAATATATTTTTAATTTTTCACAATGTTCTTCCTATCCTGCCCAAGAAAAGGGGGTTTCCCTTCTCCTCCTTCTTTCCCCTTCTTTCCCCTTCTTTCCCCTTCTTTCCCCTTCTTTCCCCTTCTTTCCTCCCCTTTCCTCCCCTTTCCTCCCCTTTCCTCCCCTTTCCTCCCCTTTCCTCCCCTTTCCTCCCCTT
>JAAGNO010016586.1:15996-26396 GCA_033439905.1 Ceryle rudis | reverse complement strand
TCTTTTTTTTTTTTTTTTTTCCTTTGGTTCCATTATAAGAGTAACACACATGTACCTCCATGTGCATTAAATCACAAGTAGAGTGCTATAAAACTGGGGTGCCTAAAGGAAATATGTTCTCAGAGAGAAATTCTTTATAAAATATAACTGCTATGATTTGGGGAGAAGTGAAGACATTTTCTTCTACAATCTAATGCCAACTAGAAACCTAGTAATTTCAACTTAATTCAGCTGCTAAATAAGCTCTTAAAGACTTAGTCCAATTTTAAACTGCGAATGGCTGCAAAACACTTTCCAGAGCAGATTAAAAGGGAAGAAAAAGTGGCAATTTCAACTGAAGCAGAAAAAAAGAGAAAAATTGTACAAATTCTGTCATTTTCACCTCATTTCTCCAATGAGTCAGCTATACCTACCCAGTCCCTTATCTATATTCAGATATATAATGGAAGCATTCAGTGTCCGGCACAAAAGTGGGGATGGAGCAGTCAGCCTCAGCTGAGCCTTATTCCTTCCCAGTACAGGTGGCTTAATCATAAAGCAGGCCAGTCCCCCTGCTGAAAGGCAGCCAGCACACAACGTGCTCCATCTGTATCACATTAGGTGTTTCTGAAATGCCAGTGATCTAAAAGCACTTCTCTCCTTTGTGCTCCTCGGGCTGATAACTGTGCTAGATTCCTCAGGCAGTGGCAAGCAGCATCTGGAACAGAGGAGGGATCCTCAAGCTCTATCCTGGCAGCAAAGACACCCTTAAAAGATGACTGTGTCATGGAGCTGCCTCCTGTTGACCTTGGGGGACAGGCTACAAGTCACAACCGAGTCTGATCACATCCCTCCCCTGCCTGCAGTTAGAATACAGGGGAGACCTAACCATGGGGTAGGGTCTGCTAGAGGACTATAGCACTGCTTTAACTTTGAATATGGAAACAAATGACTTCAAATGAGGTAGGATTTGATCAGCCCTTGGACCTCTCACAAATCACCGCACAGACTATTACTCCAAAGCCCCCTCTCATTCAGATCAACTGACCCTCCATGGACATGTTTGGCTTTCTTTAGAAGGCAGACTGCATGACAGGTGGCTCCATTGGAACAGTGTGTCTCACTCATTTTGAGTAAAGATGGTAGAATTTAGCTCTGTTTCATCATCCACTGCTGGGAAAACATCTGTGATATTCAGCTTAGACACATAATAATCAGGACAGCATATTATCATCATTAGCATCCTCACTGTTGTGGTGACTGGGAGCCCTAGTTATGGAGCCAATGCTGTGCAAACGGGGAATAGAGTTGCTTAAGTTCTTTAAATGTAAGCACATACTTATTGGGAATTTTAACTTAAAATTCAGGCAGGGTTCAAGCATTCTGCTTGCCAAGGACCCAAGAGAAGCAATCATCTCAGAACAATGCATCAGCATGAGAATTTGAGAAGGAAGAATGAAAAGACATACTTTAGCATGACTGATGCTGCAAGTTGTTTTGGGCAGGTTCGAGGGGTCCGTCGCGAGGTAGCTTGCAACGTGAAGACTTAGGGTTATATTTTCCTGATCAGTTCAGTCTGGCACACACATATTTATTATTTATTTTGCTGCAAAAGGGATCGTTCCTCTCGGCTCCAGCTGCTCAAGTCCTGGCACTGAGATTCATGTAGCTATATGGTAGGTTGGCTTGGGGAACCAGTTTGGTCGTAGGTGAACCATTTGTGGTAGAGTCAGTTATTTCTCAGCTAGATCAGTTCTCTGATTCAGTCCATTGCATGGCTGCATGAACACTAGCGCTGGCATAAGGAAAGGAGGCACGAATAAGGGGTAGGCAGTGGGGAAAGGCAAAAAGGAGGGCAAGACTACCCTTCCTTGCACCACTGCTAGGTTATGCCAGGTTGTACTGATATAAAAACCAAGGGTTTTGAACTTACAGAGGACCCTGCCAGGCAGAGTTAATGCTTTCAAAAGATTGCTGAGCATATATAGCAGTGGAAAATGTTGGAAATGGAGATTTGAAGAAGCCGGTCCTCCAGTTATACAAGAGACTAAGGCAGATGGAAATATTTTTTAAAGGAACCTTTTAAAAACAGATCTTTTTAATGCCAAGCCAAAACAGAAAGCAATGTTCTGCAGCTTCTCACAATCTGAATGAGCTCAAATGCAAGAGCTCAAAAATGAAAACTAGTAGTTGCAAAAAGATAAACCAATGAGCACAAATGGCAAAGTAAATCAACATTTTAAAGAAACAGCTCTATAAACAACCTCAGGAATTGTCCTTTAACATAACAAGGACAGTAGATTCCTGAGGATAGGGTTTTAAATTTTTCAGCATCCCATAAAAACATATGAAAAATTCCTGTTACTCATGGTGAATTATTGTTTGCAATGCATTAAGCAGAAAAAATAACTTTGCAAATGCTGCAATTTGCTTTTCACAGCACTTCAATCTATTATTAGTCATCAAGAAAATTGCTTTAGATTTTCTAGCAGTCTTAACTCTGTCTGTTTAGTGGTTCTGGTTTTTTACCTATCAAATTTAAGTGTAAAAAT
The DNA here is from genome assembly GCA_033439905.1 of Ceryle rudis. Classification (NCBI taxonomy): domain Eukaryota; kingdom Metazoa; phylum Chordata; class Aves; order Coraciiformes; family Cerylidae; genus Ceryle; species Ceryle rudis. The sequence goes on along the minus strand of JAAGNO010016586.1, from coordinate 23,865 downwards.
ATGCTTTTGGTATTCTCAAGACAGAAAGGGGGAAAAAAGAGGTCTGAGGTTACAGCTGGAGGGGCTGTGTTGCATGCAAGTGTACTTGAAAATCTGTGCAGGGTCCAAACACTCTGAGTCAGCTACAGTCTCATCGTGGGGATAAAACCACTGAGGCAGCTGCTGAGTTTCCTGAAGTATCTCCAGTGGTGTAATGAGAAGCCATGAGGAGAACATATAAAGTATATCTATATTATGAGTTACGAAGCATAAATGCCTTGGGAATTTCTGCTTCCAATATCTCCTAATAAATGAGGAGAGACACATTTGAGATGAAAAGGCCACAAAGGTTTAAGAGGGATAAAATGATATTATATTTTTTTATAGACTTTTAGGTGAACTGAACTGTGTAACTTGTTGCCTTATGACACTACTATAGGAAATACAGCTGCCAGAAGTTCATACACTTTTGAACAACTCTATTATAGGAACTATGGTAGTATATATGACATTATGTTACCAAGAATAAATGTGTCTTGTTCTACAAGCCATCAGTTTTCAGAGCCCTGTAAAACATGGCACTGAAAAATGCCTTTATTAAAAATATGATTTTACATGAAAATAGAAATTTATTTGCATTTTTTTTTGTTGCCACTCTCTGACTTGTGATAAAAGTCACTCAAGAGACGAAGGACTTGGTTGTAGTGACCCTAACCTACCCCACTTTCACAGGCAGGAATAACTGTACATATCAGTTTTGAGGGAACTACGATCTTGTCCCAGTTCAGCATTTTTTGTTCTTAATTTTCTCAAGACACAGCAGAAAACATGGCTAAAAAAGGAAACTGTTAACAGCTGCCTGTGGGATCTTCAGTATCCTCCCAGTCACATTATCATGACTGTATTTCCCACCCCCTCCTCCCCCCCTTTTTTTTTTTTCCCCTAGATTATCAGAGCCCCATCTGTATCTCTAGCCTTCTTCTGAGGAAGGACTGAAACATTTTTGTTGATATGAAAAAAACTGTAGCCTGAACTAGACACCTGCTGTGGATAATTTCCAGCTAAACAGTGAAGGAGTCATAGAGTTATTTTTTGAAGTGCTAAACTGTTCCTTCCTTGCAGTAAAGCTGTACCCTCTGTGTCCACTGTGTCCATAAAATAGCTATTCCTATCTTCCACTTTTGCATCGAGTATACTGACCCTGTCCTGGAAATGCTCACCCTGATTCCTTGTCCAAACAAGTGTATTCTTGCTAATTGAAAATAAAGGAAGAAAATGCAGGAGATCAATCATTTGGACACACACCAGGGTAAAGACAGGCATCACTGCTGCATTTCTGGCCTCTGGCATTACCCACCACGTAATTCTACCTATACTACTTGTTTCTAGACCAGCTGCTTAAATTAGCAGAGAATAACTAACAAAAAAACCCAAAGGGAATGTAAAAGCATGATATTTGGCAAAATATAAAAGAAGACTGTGTGAAGCACTAAATAATACAGAATAAAGAGTTTTCAGAGCAGCAATATAAATGACCAAATCCATCTTTCTTCTCTTAGTTTTCTGTTAACGTACTGAGGAGTCAGTCATGAAGTTCAGATGTAAGAACACACTGGGTTAAGACTTTTGTTATCCCATTATTTTACACTTTTTTTCAAGAAGCACCCTTAAGTTAATATTGAACTTTTATCAAACTCTAATTGCATTCTTTTCCAAAACATTCCCAGTATTTTTCATAAGCATCCCTCCCTTACAAAAATGCCCTCAGGGGGACAAGACATCAGTGGACATCTCCTCATAAAGGATTCCCAAAAACATCCTGCAGGAAGAGAATGCCATTCAAAATAAATTGCAAAATGAAGTCCTTTTATCAATTCAACAGGCTTCCAGAGAACAAAGGGTCTGTACCACCCTGTGGCAGCTCTGGTTCACTTGAAACTTCTTCTCTGCTAGGTGTCTCTGCTACATGGCTCATGCTCTCACAAGGCTGGCTCACACATAGGATTCACCAGTCTCTGTGACAGCAGACCAAAAGAACTCAGCTAAGGCTGCTGCTGACCTTGGAAACAAAAATATCGAAGAGAGAGTGCTTTCTCCCTTCTGTTCCCCCGTCCTTTCTAAGCCACCACCTTCCTCTCTCTGATGCCAAAGCAGCATTGTAGTGTGGTCCAGCATAACATTTTTTCCTGTGTTTTGGGTTCTGGGTTTTGCTTTTTTATTCTGTAATCCACAAGACAGCCTAATAGAGGGCCACATGAAAGAAAAACCAATAGACTAAAATAATGAGTCTGGCTCAGAAGGACAAGAAACTTTTTTACACATCATAGCCCATTTGCTAAACTGTTGTAAAATACTTCAAGTTTTGATATACGATTTGTTCATTTGTTTTTCCTATTCGTTTCATATTGCAAGACAAATTTTAACAACCCAACAGAACACGAATTTATTTCATAGAGGATTGCAGAAGACTTAATAAGCACTTACTCTGCGCAGAAATACAACCAGTGTGTCATGAAACAACACTGCTTCTGGAAGAGAAAATGCTGCAAACTCTTAGGCATAAGACAGGCAGACATACACATCTTGAAAGATTCCGTCTTGAACCAAGTCCTCCTATTAGCCTGCACTGAACTGCCTGCAGAATCACACTAGCTGAAGGTTTTTTAAGAGACTTTGAAGGTTTGGAAGTGCTCCGTGTGTTTAATACTTTACACACGGCATCTAGGAGAACCTGAAGTATGTCAGTTCTGTGGAAGGCTCAGTCTAAGGCCGCCCTCTGATGGCAAGCACTTCCTACAGCTAGTGAAGGGACCAGCTGCACGAGTGGTCCCCAAGGCAGAAGCAGCATGTCAGAGCTGGTCCCTTATATTGAACAGGATGCAGGCTGCAGCATACACAATGTCGACCTTTTACATCTCAAGCTGGAAATGGTTGTTACGCTCTGACTTCTCTGTCAAAAGCATCATTTCCTCACTGTCCACACACCGCACTGGAGTTCTGCTGTGCGTTGTTATCACGCTCAGCAGAATTTGGCACTGGGGCTGGATTCACTATCCCCCCTTTTCTACACTGGCTCTTGTAAATTCTGGCCTTGCTGAGGGGCTGCAATAAACGTCTTAACAGCCTCGCGTCCGTCACGGTTTGAAATGGTCCTCTAGGGCACTGCAACAGAATAGTGCAGAGCAGTATCTTACCTGCTCTCATATACCCTTTTTCCTTTCCATTCCCACCTTAGCCCAGCCGTATCGATCAGGGAGGTCTAATGACTCTGTTAATTCTACACAAGGTAAAAGAAAATAGCGCAGCGCTGCTGGAATGGTATAAATGAGATTGCAACTTCAAGCAGAACCTGTATCTTGGTAACTACATGTTACACAATTACATGATTCTTGAGCATTCCTGACAAAAACTACACATTAAAAACATATCACTCTGACTTAGGATTTAAGAACTAGAACTTCGAATACATCTCAGTATCACTTTGAAACAGAAGCAGATAGATACGTCACAGCTATTTTGTTGCTTGCTGCATAGAAAACATGTAGACAGAGGATTGGATGGTAGCTGCACCTGCCAACTTCAGGAAAAGAATGTAGATAAATCTGATTTTTCATAAAGACACCAAGAAGTCAATTCTTTTAGGACAACAGGTACTTCTAGCTTTAGGACATGGCAATTAATGCCTGAATGAGGTACGAATTACAGTAAACTTCTCATCCTTTCATGCGACATAAAATACCTGTTCTGAAATGCTGCACCATGCTTGAGTTACTTGCCAATTTGAAGGTTCACACTTACAAAGAAACTAAACTGACAGCACAAAGCCCAGTTTAGCCTTATGAACTCCTTCTACAAAGTTAGACAATTTACTCAAAGGGCAATTTGATACTTCCATTTGTTGCTGCAAAGCAGAGTGGGCTGGCAACTAGAGAGACAGAATTCCAGAGTATTTCCATCCCTGCTGCATGTGGATGAGTGTGGAAAAAGAAACAGAGTTGATAGCACTTATAAGTATGATGATCTGGATATTGATTTTACAGTAATAATTATCTCCTTTGCATCGCATCCCCATATTACTTTGCTGCTGGATGACATTTTATGTGTCCTCTACGCAGCAGATGCCCTGGTAGTGGTTGAAATAAATGCAGTTAAAGAAGGTGTCTTACCTTGTGTTGTCCCATCCAGTCCCATGAGACATTTCATCGCCCTGATGATTTGCTCTGCTACAGGTGGACACATAGATGTGGCGTACACAGCGCTGTGAGAATGAGTTCGTAAAAAGTCCACAAGGTCCTTACACAAGCAAAACAAAGCATGAATGAACATTGAGCTGGCCAAACAGCAGATCTCCTTCTTAACTACTGCAGGAGTGAGAACATGCAAAAGGAAGAGGATGTTTCACCAGTTACTGGGTTGCTTTCTTGGCCGCTACTGTTAAAGCGTGGCCTGAAGAAACATGAGGCAGGTGCAAATACTTTACCATATAAGTAGGGCAATTACATCTGACACAAAGGTCTGGAATAGAACAATGTTTACTTCTGTGCTAAGACTTACTATAAAGAAGCCAGAATCATTTAAAGACCAATGAACAGCTGCACTTAAAATACTGCTCAGTTCCTTTCTGGGAATGAAGCAAAGCCTACATGACATCAGTACAGTTTCTCTGCCACAAGATGTAACCCAGGAAAAGCAATCTTACTGGGATCCGTCTTTGGCTATTAGCATATAAATTTCTTTCAGCTGAAACTTCCCATCAGTGTGGCAGGGGTGGTCATGTTAGAGTTGATATAGTTGCTTTAATATTTCCTTGTATCACTAAGAGCACAATCTGTGCTCCTAGAAAAAGCACAGCTGTACCATAGGCATGCCTAAAGCACCAGTAACTCTCTTGAATCCAGAAACACTGTAGGAATTCAGCACTTGATCAAGACCATCCTTGTTATGACAGCTTATATATCCAGTGCAAAACCAGAGTAACAGTTACCACACTAAAAACTGAATGCATGTCTGCAAGAATGGGACAAGAGATGCTTGAAAAGTGTCTTTAATAAAAGATTTCCACCAGAAAGAGCCACAAAAGACAGTAACACAATTTATTGCCAAAAAAGCTGTATGAGTCTATGCCGTAACTCCAGTGCTATGGGGATAAAGGTTTACCTGACCTTATACAGGTTATGCATTGCTCTATTGCCATTGTCACCCTAAGGGTTTGATCAAATAGCTGGGAAGGCTTCTGTGCTCTAGCTGACGCAGAATAACCAGTGCCACATGAGTTTTTGGCTGCAGGAACGCATCTAAGTGTGCTAAGTGTCTTGGGTGAGCAGCTGCCACCAAGGGCTGCAAGCCTAAGGCAAAGCTTGGTGACATACACAGGCGTGAAAAGAGCAACCTACTTTCATTTAAGAAAACTTCCAAGGATTAGATGACAAATTACTTCAGACTGGTTTTCACGGGTCTAGGCTTCCTGTAATTTCTAGCTACATTGGTCACATTGTCTTTGGTAAGAGTTAAACCTTGAGATGCAAATATAAGAAGCAAAGGAAAGAAATAGAATTTATTCTTGATGTATTATGATAGCCTGTTTTAAGATCTCCAGGGGCAAAACAAAAAAACCCAAACAGTTAGAAACAGGCACTTTATACTTTCTTATAGGTATCCCTTTTATTCTACTCGTGGTACTCTTATTAATATTATCCTGACGACAACAATATAGGCTGTCTAAACAGGCTTCCTCCTCATTCAGCAAACTACTTCAGAAATACATTCAGCAAGGTATGAAAAGGGTAAATAATCAGCAACCACTTGATATCCTTGCCAAGCAACAAAACCGATGACATTTCACAATGGTGCTGATAATGCTTTTTCTTCTTCTACAACCCCAGTTAAAACAAGCTCAGATCTACTTTTTGTTGACATCTGTTATTGGCAAGAGGTTGTTTTGTTAACATACACAGAGCAAGTAAGGACATGGATTTTACTATTGCAAAAGGCCCTCAGTAACCCTCTTTCTCCATCCTCATAATAAATGCAACTATGACAATCCACAACTGTTTAGGAATTCTATTATCAGTGGATGAAACTGTGGCTTTAATCTCTCAATATTGCTCCACACGCTGTTTACGAATTTGAAACAAAGTAAGGAGCAATCTGCATGCAAATCAATGTAGTGAAGTATATTCAGCCAACCACAGTATGTCTAAACATTTCCAAGACAAGCAACAATCATCAGGGTGGCAAAGAAATACCCAACCCAAGCAAATTACATAATATGAACATTAGACAAAAATAAGAAAGTCTGACTGTACGATGTTCATTTGGGATCTAGACAAAAACGGTACTAACTTTAGAGTAGTACTTCTGTAAAGCACTCTATGCTAAAAGATAATGAAATATATCATACAGCACGAGAAGGTACTTCCCCACATTGATGTTAAAATGTTGGTGTTTTCCCTTTACCTTTTTGCCAGCTATGTATCCTCCAGCTGCGCCAAAGCTCTTTGTGAACGTTCCCATTAATACATCAACATCATCAGGACTCATACCAAAGTACTCCACAACTCCTCGGCCCGTTGCTCCCACTGCACCGATGCTGTGAGCTTCGTCTAAGTAGAGGTAGGCTTTGTATTTCTTCTTCAAGGAAACTAACTCTGGTAGGCGCACGATGGACCCTTCCATGCTGCGGATGGAGAGAATCATGGATCAACAACAAATCCTGTGCTCTCTTTACGATATTGCCAGAAAATATAGGCATTAATTGCCTTACTCCATGAAAGATCTTCTAGAACCTCAGTTTGTATTTACGGTTCAAAGAAAGATGGCAACCCTTTCTCGTCTGCAGGTGAGAATAAAACAAACGGGTTTGGAATTCAAAGAATCACGACCAGTCAAAAAGTCTTCAAATATTTGCAAATTTTCAACATGCCAGAGAAGAGAAGGTAAAAAGCAAGGGGAATGTACTCACACAAAGCAGCACGTTACAATTCACTACAAAACAAATATTGTAATGAATTAAAAGGAACTGCTATAATTCAGTCCTTCTTTATTTCATCATCAGGTACTGTGCAATATTTGGGGGTAACAGCTCTAGCGCATATTCCTCTGGTGCAGAGAAGGTGGGTCTAACATTCACAGAAGAGGAGAAACATTAAATGCACAGACGGTGCCATAACTCTAAGCAGACACAGTCTTTGGAGTGGACAGAATCAGGGGCTAGAAAAGGGAGCTCAAATCCATGCTTGCCAAGTGTTGCTCCCAATATATACTTTTTAGGAAATGTAGTCTGCTACCTAGTACTCAAAAAAGAAAAGGAAATATTCTGAACTTGCACTAAAGGCGTAATGAGATTTGTAGAAATAAGATAATATACCTTTTGTATTATTGGCAATCATATCTGTAAGTTAGAAGGCACAGAGGAGGTGTATAGCAACATAAAAGCCCAGGGAGATAAATAAGAAACACTCTAATCCCATAAAGACAAAGTATCGAGTATTGCTCTGAAGACAGCTGTGTCTTGAAAACCCTCATGAAATGACTACAACTATGCTTCAGCATCACAGAATCATAGACATGTCTGGGTGGGAAGGGACATCTAGAGGTCACCTAGTCCAACCCCCCTGCTGAGAGCAGGGACATCCTCAACTACAGCAGGTTGCTCAGAGCCTGTCAAGCCCCACCTTTAATGTCTCCAGGAATGGGGCCTCAACCACCTCCCTGGGCAACCTGTTCCAGTGTTTGACCACTCTCGTGGTCAAGAACTTCCTCCTTATTTCAAATCTAAATCCACTCTTTTCTAATTTAAAACCACTGCCCCTCATCCTTTCACTCCAGGCCTTTGCAAACAGGCCCTCTCCAGGCTTTCTGTAAGCTCCCTTCAGGTACTGGAAGGTGGCT
>JAAGNO010016586.1:0-15896 GCA_033439905.1 Ceryle rudis | reverse complement strand
TCCTGTGCTGAGGGCTCCAGAGCTGGATGCAGTATTCCAGGTGAGGTCTGACCAGAGCAGAGTAGAGCGGCAGAATCCCCTTTCTCGATCTGCTGGCCACACTTTTTTTGCTGCAGACCAGGATGCGACTGGACTTCTGGGCTGCAAGCACCCACTGGCTGCTCCTGTCCAGCTTCTCATCTCCCAGCACCCCCAAGTTCTTTTCTGCAGGGCTGCTCTCTATCACCTCCTCCCCCAGCCTGGATTGAGAGTGGGGATTGTTCTGGCCCAGGTGCAGGACCCTGCACCTGCTCTTGTTGGACCTCATGAGGTTCACCTGGGCCCACCTCTCCAGCTTGTCTAGGTCCTCTCAATGACATCCCGTCCTGTCCCTCTGATGTATTGACAGCACCACTCAGCTTGGTGTACACTTGCTGCTGGTGCCCTCGATCCCGCTGGCTATCTCACTGATAAAAATGTTAAACTAGACAGGCCCCAGCACGGCCCCCTGAGGGACACCACTTGTCACTGCTCTCCATCTGGACTTTCAGCCATTGACCACTACCCTCTGGATGTGGCCATCCAGCAAATTCCTTATCCACTGAATGGTCCACCCATCAAATCCATATCTCTCCAACTTGGTGAGTAGGATGTTGTGGGGGATCACGCCAAAGGCCGTGCAGAAGTCCAGATTCACATCCACAGGTCATCCCTTGTCCACTGATGCAGTCACTGTCATAGAAAGCCACTAGGGTTGTCAGGCAGGATTTCCCCTTAGTGCAGCCATGCTGGCTGGCCTTGATCACCTCCCTATCCTCCATGTGCCTTATCAGGCCTTCCAGGAGAATCTGCTCCATGATCTTCCCAGGCACAGAGGTGAGGCTGACAGGTCGGTAGCTCTCAGGGTCCTCCTTTCTACCCTTTTTAAAGATAGGTGTGACATGTCCCTTCTTCCAATCACCAGGGACTTCACCTGACTGACAGGACTTGTCAAATATTATGGAGAGTGGCTTGGCAACTGCATCTGCCAGTTCACTCACAACTTTGGGATGCATCTCATCGGGTCCCATAGACTTATGTATGTTCAGGTTCTCAGGAGGTCACGAACCTGATTGTCACATAAAATGGGAGTGACTTCACCACCTTGATTCCTGCCTTGTAGGTTTTTTTTACTTGGGAGGTGTTCAGAGAGAGGTTCCTAGTGAAGACTGAGGGAAAAAAAAAAAATAAATCACTGAGAACCTCAGCTTTCTCTTCATCTGTTGCTACCAGCTCTCTGTTCTTGTTCTTCAGGGGGGTATGTTTTCTTTCTCCTTCGTTTTTTCATTGATGTACCTGTAGAAGCCCTTCTTGTTATTTTTTACACCCATTGCCAAGTTCAGCTCCAACCATGCCTTGGCCTTCCTGACCTCATGCCAGGCAACATCTCTGTACTCTTCCCAGGATACCCGTCCCTGCTTACACTGCCTGGGGGTTAGAAGAGAACACCAACTGTGCTCCCACTCCCTTGACTAGTTGACCCAAGGCCCTGAAGTCTCTCTTGACAGCTCTCAGTTTTCTTCTTTCAAGATCATTGCTGCCTATTTGGAAGGTCAATAATGGATAACAATCTGTAGGCTGTACCAGGGTAGGAAGCTTCCTTACCATGTCTTTAACTCTGACCCCAGGGAGACAGCAGAATCCCTTAGAAGTGGGTCAGGTCTGCATATGAGGCTTTCAGCCCCCTATAAAAATGACTCTTCTCTTTTTTTTTTTGGGTAGATGATGTTTGGATGCTGGGCTTGGGCTTCCTTAGTTTTGGGAACACTTCCAAGCCAGGTGATTCTTTTTCCTCACTGGCTGGCTGCAATTGCAGGGCATCAAACCTCTTCTGCAAGGGCACCTGGGAGGTTGGGGGAATAACTGAGGCAAAATGCCTGCCATGCCGGGCAGGAACTTGTTGCCATTGCCCCCCGTCGAGGGGGTGCGGTAAGGTGGGCAAGGCAGTTGTTTGCTTGCTGCCCTGACCATGAACCTGCCTCCACTCCCTCGTTTCCTTCAGGTTTCTGCCTTCAGTGCCTTTTCTGCTTCAGTATTCATTTCATAATGAGTTAAACATGTTCTTTTCCACTAGCTCTAGTGAGCTAAATGCTAAATACTTCCTAGCAAACGCAAAGCGAGTGTGCTATGTGCCATGAAAACCAGTGCTCCGTGGCTAAGGTGTATCCAATTGCAAATGCTGCAAGAGTTTCAGGTAAGAAGAAACATTGAGTTTGTTCCCAAACAGCATGTACAGAAGAGCAGTGCAATCAACGCATCTTGGCAATCTTTAGATTCTGGACCAGCGGCTTTCGCAGACTCTTCTGTTGTCACTCAGCTGCACTGTGCAGCTGGAAGTTTGGTACCACAAAAGAAGCAGGGTGTGCTTTTAGCACTTGGGAAATTTCTGACAGTTTTAGACCTCCTTCATCCTTTGGTCTCCTGAGTAAGCTTGGAAACAGCTTGGTCTCCAGTTTTGAAGGAGACCTGCCCATAGGGATGTCTCCATTAGTTTGAAAGTATAGTGCAGGGGAACAGCCGTGAACAAGGGCTGCCTGTGCTATTCTGACTGAGAGGTTCAGAGCGCCTGGCTGTGTGTGCCTGGATGCATATTTTTGGCCGTCAGGTGACTGCTGGTGGATCTTGCCTTTTTGTCATGCCCAGCCATAGAAGAGGCAGCTGTGGGGCTGTATATCAGCACCACCTCTTGCAGCAAGGAATGGTGGGCTTGTACTGCAAGCTGCGGAAGGCTGGCCTTTCTCACTTTTCCCAAATGGCGCTTGGCAACTTGAACAACCACAGCTATTTTCCGAATGAATACAGAGACCACAGTCCTCACATGGCCCAGAGTCAAAGCATTAGTCAGCTAAAAATTATACCGAGCCACTGGGTCTGTTTGGGGGGCGCACAGCATCATGCTGGGGATGGCAGCTTTCTTCTGTCTGGTCGGACTGCAGGTTGGCTATATGGTCAGAGGCTGAGGGTGGTGCCAAGGACCCCCTCTGCAGAAGGAAGTAAATAGACCCCCCCACTTTCCACCTTCCAGCAATTTTTGGGCAAACCAGCTAGACAGAAAAGGACAATAGTAGTTTTTCCACATTTAGATGGACATCATTAGGCTCAGTTGCTCATGGAGATTCAGATAGGAGCGACAATATTTATCTTCAAAGAGACAAGAGTAAAAATGGTAAATTGAAAGTACGGAGCTTGATTTGCCGCATATTTGTGGAATGGAAGCAAAGTTGTTGCTGATCCCAGAATACATAGAGCTGGAACATGGCTGCTGCAAGATTTAGCCGTTATAGGGCACTTAATGAAAACTTTTCTTACTCGCGTGAGTAGGAGATTTCTCTTTGAGTTTTAAGCTATTTAGCTAAACAAAGCACTTCTATTCAGTTTCATTGTTGATTTACTGCCCTTGAAAGATGCTGGCTGACATAAATGTTACAATAGTTGACAGATTAAAACATGGCCTTGAAGTGTCCGTGGAGTAGATAAAGGGCTGCTGGTTTCATATAGATTTTCTGTGCTGTCATTCAAACAGGCCTCAGACCTCCTGATGCCAGAGATGAGAGTTGTTTTGCTGCCTCCTCTGTTCTTGGTCTCTCTTTTGACCCAGGGAGATGGATTTTGATATGAACACTGCTGTGTTTAGAATTGCTGCAAGATAAAGCTCACTTCACATAACCCCCTGGGTAGCCCAAATAGAAAGTTTACTGAACCCTTCAGTAAATATTGATGTCGACTGAGTTTAAACCAGAAAGCCAGAAGTGAACTGTATCGTTCTGTCTCAGTCTGGTTGTGTCACTGTTACAAAGCTATCGATCTGTTTCCAGATCTGCTTAAGGACACAGGGCACAGAGAAAAAGCTGGATGCAGACAAACACAAGATGGTTCTACCCAGGCCAGATGTTCTCATTACATGGTGTTACACCCTGTCTTGTAGAAAAATTATTAGCTCAGTGGCAGGGAGATGAATTTTCTAGACTGCAGTTGACCCTCATCTCCCTTGCTTGGAGGGTGGGCACAAAATCTTGCTTCGGTACACACTCGGTTTGAATCTACTTCCAGATGTGAGGAGATAATCCAAAACTTTAGGATCACTGAATTTTGATGCTTAATTCAATCCCTACCAAACCACTGACATTCTTCCTGATGCAGCTGATGAATTGTGGAGCTGGGTGCTTTGAGAGACAGGAAGCGTGTGCTTGTGCCTGTCACTTTGCTTGGAACACAGGCTTACTCTTGACAGGACACTGACAGGTTTTGTCCAGTTTATTTTGAAACTTCTCAGGAAAAGGGTTTTCTATGCCCTATCGTGGTACCAGAGGTTCAATTTGTTTTAATTTTTCTGTCAGTGAAATTAATTTACTGATATTCAACTTATTAACTTCTTCGTAATTGCATCGCTCAATGTCTCTAAACATACCCTATATTACTACTATTTTTTCAACATTTGAAAACTTTATATGCGCCCCTTTGAGACTAGTTTGTAATTGTGAAAACCCCTCCTTTCTGAGCCATTACTCCCAAGATGTATGCATTCCATTTTAATGTTTACTTCAAGTATTGTTTTCTTAAATAAACCTTGCACATTCATGCAACAATCTGTTTTGTAGTTTAGAGCAAGACTCTTAAGGAAACATTTAAACTCTGCGCTCAACTACAATCCCATACACTGAAATGATAGAAATGTTAACCTTTAATGCTGGTCCCTGGCCAAAGACATTAAATGTTACCTCGTTCTTTTCTAGAAGTCCAGTCACTTAATCCCAGGAAATAAAAAATAACCCTGATAAATTTCCTACGGTATTGGCATTGAATCCCAAGGAACTTGTAATGCACATGAAAAGGCACTGGACAATATCTAACTGATCAGAGAGCTATTTTCTTAGCTGGAAGGGGAAATACTCAAATTAAATTAAAAGCAGGGAAAAAAACAAATGGAAAACAATGTGTTTTGATCCGTTTCTGGTGCCACATAACTCCTGCCCTGGGCCTTGGCTTATCTGACTCCTAGGTAAATACAAGTGCTAGAGAGTAGAAGCCTACCACAAACCGTGTAAGAACACAGTAACTGATTACTCCTGAACTGGAAATGGTAGAAGCCAAGGAAAACATTAACTGGAATTTAAAAACTAGAAATATGATTTAGCAAGTCAGTTTAACTTGTGCCCTGGACACTGCCAAAACTTGTACATGCTTTTTGTACTGAAGATTGATGGCTAGATGTTCTCCCCAAATTTGGAATGCGAATCAACTATATTTGCTCCTAGGCTAGTCCAAGTTAAGAACCGTCTTTCATTAGTAGTTACATTTACTTGTGATTTTTTTTTTCTTTTTAAGATAATAGAGACATCAAAAAGTAAACGAACATGTCCTTATTGCTATTTACTTGACATGTAGCTTGAATGCTTCCCGAGTTGAGGGCCAATTCTGCCTTCAGTTGTAACCAAGAAAAATCTGCAGCTTATGGTTTTACACACAAGTCTGATTTCCAGAAATGCTCATGTTGGCTAACAATGACCCTTTTCAAATTTTGCCAGCTGGTAAGTCCAGACTTACACGCAGTGTAAACACTTCAACATACTCCTAATGGAAACAGAAGGCAAATTTTTTCCGTACCATCAATTTCACCATACAAAGACTATGGTGTCCCGTATAACAATATTTTTTTAAAGGAGCGCTTAGTGTTTCTTTTGCATCTCTGGAAAAAGCATTTCTGTAAAAATCTGCCAAGTCAAACTTGCAAATCAAGATATTTTAAGTTGGAGAATGGCTCTGACCAAGTTATTTAAATTCTGTGTTAGTTGTCCCTGAAGCATGACTTAAATCCTTTAAGGGGAAGGAAAAAAAAAAAAAAGGAAAAGAAAAAAAAAGGGCAGTATTAACTACTGTAAGAAGAATACATTAACAACACTCTACCTCCTCTTAAACCTTCCAGATAAACATTAATTTGGCATCTGGCAAATCTTCAAGAAAACTAACATTAGCCAATATGGGGTTGGAAAATTTCAGTCTCTTTCAAAAATCGTGAGCCAAGAAAGGAAAGAACATGTCCACAAAAAAAAAAAACAAACCCAAAACAAAAAAAACAACGATTAAAAAAAACACCAAACCACCCAACAAAGAAAAAGAGAGTTTTTCTAATATGTCTTTTCTTTTGCACATGAAATGTTATAGGCTAATTCCTGTGTTAGACTACGTGGCCTGTGAGTCTGTTTCCAGCAGTTATGTGAGGGCAGATCAGCTGCATGTGTCTCGAGTTGGCAGTGATGGCAGGGAGACAACCTGGTGGGGTGTGGTGGTGTTCTCCCTCAAGTCAGAACAGACTTGCTTTGCAACCAAACCACAATCTTAAATTTCTGATCTGCTTAGACCATGAAAACGACTAACCAACCAACCTAGCTACTGCTAGGGCTAGTTTCTAATGAGAGACTAGTAGAGAGCTAAGCTTTGTTTTTCTTTTACTTTATGCCTTTCACAAGCATAGACACTCGGAGCATGAGTGGTTTTAACATGATTTAGCCCTTACGGGACTGAAGGAAGTTTATGGTTCCTCTTTAGTGAGGTTCTCTGAGATTGAACGTAGTTTTAATTTGCATTCCAACACAAGGTTCTTTGAACATTTGAGAACCAAATCTCCTTTGAAAATGAACTGCAAATCCAGAAAACTCTGTATCAAATACACATCTGGAAACATACTTATTATAGTTGCAAATATCTGACTGTGGGTTTGTCCCTCTGCTCAGACTGACCTATGCTTCTGTGTCACCAGTCTATCTTCCTGCTCCCTAGCGGTCAATATCCAGGGTGAGTGAATAAAGCTCAGCAGCTGGAGCATTTTCTGCAGGCCATGTGACCGATGGGAATATTTGTCAGTAAAATGTTGGTGGTCCGCTTAATTTCCTCAAGATCAAAGTCCTTAAATCTGAGCTTTCTTTTAGTAATGCCAGGCTATGTTTATTTGCAGTTTTGCTCTGTTTATTCTAGTTGAAAGGAGACGTTCAGCCTGCTTTGGATCAGCTGATCTGCTGCCAACCTGTTTCAGCTCTGAGTGACAGGTGTTTAGATAAGCTCTGATTTGTTCTCTTTGCAGATGGAAAATGTTAGGTAAAAAGAAAGCACCGACAACTATGAAGTTGTGATGACATGAGATCATAAAAAATTCCTTACGAAAAAAGCCAGTCGGCTCAACTGTGCTCGCATTTCTCAATAAAATGGCATAAGTGCCTGCCCACCCAGACTGGCTGTAATTCATCAACACGTGATTTCATTTCCACGTAGAAAGTTTAATGTTGCTTTCATAAAGCATGTCACATGCTGTGAATGAGTGGTTCTGGTTCCCTTCTCTCTGGTGCAGGTGCCACTAGTCCCAGAACTATCCTCCTCCTACTCCCTCCCTCTGTCATCATCACCACAGTAGCCTTGCCCAGATTCCTGCAAACCCTCTTACTCTGCAGATCCTTGCTTCTTCAGCCATTCCCTCCTCTTCATGATCTCTACATCTTCCTCCTCCATCTCCTTGCTCACAAGTGGCTCCCTCTCCATGCCATCCATGAGAGCCATGGCTGTCCCCCCCAGTGACCTTCTCCAGACTTGAGTGGTTGCCAGGATGCCTGGTTGCCTCTGCTTTGCTGCTCAGCTCTAGTGATGATTTGTCTTTCTGGCTGGGTGTTAAGATGTACCACAGTAGTGAACCGGAGCTGACTATGATGCTCTATAATTACATGGTATTATTGATGCTGATATTATCTGATGGATTCTCAAAGGCACATCTCTCATTCAAATTCCTCCAGGGATTGGGGCTACATGAAATACCACCATATACTTCTTTGGAAGCCAGCCTTTCAATTATTTTTCCTGTTAAAGTGTGAGTCCATTAGGTCCAGCACTAATTACTAGAAAGGTGCTGACATCACTTAGCCTACATTTAGTTTCAGTTTTTCAATTCCAACAGCTGGGTAAGAACTGCACACGAAGAACTTAATTAGTCCTGCATACTTGTCTTTAGATCTGCTCACGTATAACAAACAACTCCAGAATACTCAGCTTACTCACTTAGCAAAACCCCTTACCTACCACAGCTCCATCTACTTTATCATTTATTATTTGTGGCAATGTAAACCAGCTAATGATCTGTCTTGCTCTCGGAGTACATCTCCCCCTCCACCGTGATTTGCTAAATCATCATTCAGAACAATGCACAGGATCTAACTGGAGCAAGTTACACCAGGGCTCAGACACATGTAATAGGAACCAACATATTTATAAAATCACAGAATGTTATTTTAACCTCCGCTCACATGAAGATTTCTTCTCAGATACCTAGAGTCAATGTTCACTTCACTCAAGACATCATTCTGCCCACAGAAATTAGAAACAGTACTGACATTTCTAAACCAGAAACATACCTGTAAATGCCCTCCACGAGGATGATGATTTTTCTCCATGCTCTGCGGCTTCGAGGCTGCCCATATACTATGGCATCCCTCAGCAATGTCTCAAGGCTCTGCATATCTTTATTTACATATAAGAAAAAGGAGGAAGGAAAAACATTAACAAAGATATTTCTAAAGAACTTCTGATTTTCTACTGGACACTATATGTTCCTATACAGAAAAAGACAACATAAAAAATATGTCCTGAAGATAAACTTCCTTTATTAGTAGGCAAGACCCAAACCGATTTAAATTGCCTGAATGCAGTCTAGTGACAAGGAGAGTTATAAAAAGCTTCCAGTTCTGCACCTTAATCTGGGAAACTTCTAGAAATTCTTGGCAAAGATTTTTATGTAAAGGTAAAAGAGAACCACTTTGCTTAAGTACTGAGGCTAATTACCAGCAGTTCTCTGTATAGGCTGCTGATACTCAAGTGTCTCAAAGCTTCCAAAGAGTGAGTTTTTGGTTGCTTTCCAACATCACCATGGATGAATAACACACATTTTTTCAGCAAAGGCTTGGATCAGACTGTGTGAATCATGTCAGGGTTGCAGCAAGAGAAATCTTGTCCTTCTCAAGAAGGAAAGTGAGTGAAAGATCACTGAGGAGAGAGGGAGGGACAAACAGATACAAGCACATAGCACAGGTACACTAATTTGGTGCCAAAACGCTTGGCACTGGTGGGACTTTGAGATAAGGAAGTCTGGAACAACATCAGAAAGGTAGCTACTTTCTCAAGGACTAAGTGTGGATAATCTAATACAACTCTTGGAGGTAAGCCGCTGAAGTTTAAAAAAATGTAGATAAAGCAAGAAAAAACATCACAGAAGAAAGAAAGGTGAGACAAAATGTGCCTCTCAATGCAGAGCTGAAATCTAACCAGCATTCTGGTGTCTGCACATGAATGAACACTCTCCAAAATGAATTATTCTGCTACTTTTCAGAAAACTGGATTGCCATTTCTAAATGTTTTCAAAGAACATCTAACAGAGACTCATGACACCCCAAGGAAAACTACAAATCAGCTTACATTGTGAGTTGAGAAAATTCAGTGGTATTTTTTCGTGATATAACTTTTTCAGCAACACATCTTAATGCAGTTCTTCTAGCCTTCTAAAACAGTGCAAGGCTAATCTTTAAAACACAATTGTCCCGGCTAAAGAAAATACAGCTTAGCTATATTAATGTTCACCTATAGCTTGGTTTCCACCTGACTGGAATGGGGCCATTTGCACAGTAACCCTCCGTTACGAATAACCTGTGACCTGAGAAATGGCCAGGTTATGCTGAACCCTTCCATCCTCTGCCACACCTCTGCACTTTGCTGTGTAATCTCCTGACCTAGCAAGATCTCACTATAACTTAGGAAGCACAACACATGCATGATAAGTTTCCCCTTATTTCATCTGCACAGCTCAATGAGCTCTGAGGTGGAAATGCTATTATGTATAATGCAATGCAGACAGCACAGTTTCCACTAGATGGCAATAAAGGAAGTAAAAGTTCCTTGGTCCTTTAAAAGGGAAATTAATAACCCAGCTGTGTATTTGCAGCACACGGGTACTTCATATGAGAGCTGCTCACCTTCTCTTCTGTTTTGAGGAGGTAATACCCTGAAATCCTTTTGAGTTCTGAGAATTAAAGGACTCCACAGGATGACAGAAAGCTCACTCAGTCATGCAAAAATTGGGTGCCCTCTTTTCTCTGCTGAATTATTTCTCTACTGATGTCACTGCCATCTAAATCCTTTTGGGACCTTTGAAATCCTTCTCTGAATCACACAAGGTCTTCCAATTCAGTATGCTGTCTACATGTCAGTCCAGATCGGTTCTAGACTTCAGGAGGTCAGTTTGCCCAGCCTTCTGAGCATGTCTTGAAGATTCAGTTTTTTTAACACACATCCATGGAAAAAGAAAGAAAGAGGAGTGGATAGAGAGAAGTAAAATGTATGTAACTGTTTAATAAAGCTGTTTAAGAAAATAGATGGATGTGAATAGCTCCTCTGTTCAAACTAGAGAGGAACATAAGACTACAGATAGGGAAGAACCTCTACAAGAGATGAGCTTTCCTGATTTTACATATGACAGAGTCCTGCTGGAGTACAGGTTAAGGATGTGTCCATTTGCAGGATCAAGGCTATCTCACTTTTTGATGTCTCATTCTGAGAAACCTGTATGTGTGACCCTTTCGTAGGCCTGTAACAGTCAACACATAATTTGTATACATGCAAATGAATTTTACTGACCTTTTTACTCTGTGCCTGATGTGCCTCATTTGGAAAGGGGAAACTGGGAGGAAGAGAACATCTGTTACCTTTAATCTCCCCCCCACCCAAGGCTGCTTCTGTTATTCATAGAATCGGAGAATGGTAGGGGTTGGAAGGGACCTCTGGAGATCACTGAGTCCAAGCCCCCTGCCAGAGCAGGGTCACTCAGGGCAGGCCACACAGGAGCAGATCCAGGCGGGGCTTGAAAGTCTCTAGAGAAGGAGACTCCACAACCTCTCTAGGCAGCCTGTTCCAGGCTCTGTCACTCTCAAGGTGAAATAGTTTTTCCTCATATTGAGGTGGAACTTCCTGTGGTTCCCCTTGCGACCATTACCTCTTGTCCTACCATGGGGCACCACTGAAAAGAGCCTGGCCCCTTCTACTTGACACCCACCCTGCAGATATTTGTAAACATTCCTAAGATTCCCTCTCAGGCTTCTCTTTTCCAGGCTAAGCAGCCCCAGGGCTCTCAGCCTTTTCTCATCACAGAGATGTTCCAGTCCCTTCATCATCCTCATAGCTCTCTGTTGGACTCTCTCCAGTATTTCCCTGTCCCTCTTGAACTGGGTAAAACAAAACTGGAGATAATACTCCAGATGTGGTCTCACTAGTGCAGAGTAATGGGGAAGGAGAACCTCCCTCGACCTGTACTTGACACTCTTCTTTATGCACCCCAGGATAACATTTGCCTTCCTGGTCAAAAAGGCACGTTGTTGTCCCATGGATAACTAATTGTCCACCAGGATGCCAAGTTCCCTCTCCATGGAGCTGCTTTCCAGCAGGTGAACCCCTGACCTGTACCGGTACATGATGTTGTTCCTCCCCAGGTGTAGGACTCTACACTTATCCTTGTTTAACTTCATTAGGTTCACCTTTGCCCAGCTCTCCAGCATGTCCAGACCTCACTGGATGGCAGCACAGCCTTCCAGTGTAACAGCCACTCCTCCCCGTTTCGTGTCATCAGCAAAATTACTGAGGGTACGCTCTGCCCCTTCATCCAGGTCCTTGATGAAGATGTTGAATAAGACTGAACCCTGAACTGACACCTGGGAAACACTACTATTCAAAATAAAGATGTAGTGCTCTCTACGTGCTTGATTAGACTTTCCAGAATGTGGGATATACTGAATGCCAAGAAAAACAACAGTACAACCCCAGGTGACTTTCAGATATTAAATTAATTGCCCATTAAATATAGCTAGACTATGAAACACCGGGATGTTGAGGAGATGAGTTGCATGAGTCCATCCTGAACAACCAGTTATGGGGAAAATAACTGTCCTTCCTTGTTTGACCACCACCAGCCCAGGCTTTTCAGCAGCAATGGCTAACAACCTTTAACAGCCTAGGAGGTGGTGTTAAGAATTTAACTAATTAGCCAAAGCACAACTAGATCTATCCTTGTCTCACTTTCCACCTTCTCCCTATAGCATATTGTCTAGAAACAGAGGATAAAGTTTCCTAAGCCGGGATGGTGAATCTCTTAGTTTTTTCCGAATTTAGTACAGACTTGCATAATCCTTCAGAGTTTCCTAAACAGAAATACCAACACCACAAACTGCAATGGGTCGAAGCGAGCCTGGACGTGGGCGGTCAGCCATGTGTCATGCTGCCTCCAGTGCAGGTGGGACTCCAGTCTCCTGGAGGGGCCCCTGCCCTCTCCCAGGTACACTCAGTGCCTCCTCGCAGGGAGACACAGTGTCTCCACCCCTCATCCTTACATTGCAATGCTGGGGATGTCATCGCCATTCCTCTGTGTGGGCTGCAGATCTCCTGCATGATGTCACCTAACCCCTTTTTAATTAAAATAAACAGGCTACTACTACCCTTATCTCGCTCTGCTTTCCTTCACCTTATGTTTGTTGCTCTCATTATTGGTTTCTCCCATTTTACACTCTCATGCAAGTTCATGCAGCCTCTGTGGATACCTGGCCCTTCTCAGCCTCTCAAGCAACCACCTCTCCCCTGATGCAGCATCTGCCCTCCTGCTCTCCCCCCACTGGTACTTTTCTTGGTCAATGTCCTTTTGCGGGTGACTGGAGTGACTAGCAGTCACTCACCAGCACACCAGCAGCGTCCCTCCTTGCCAATCCCTAAAGCAACAAAGGGAAACCACCAGAAGGGGTTTGTTGATCTAAACAGTAACTGTAAGACTGCAGAAGGTGGCTTTCATTCTAGTGAAAAATAGCCTTTTAAGAGCTCCTGGCTGCTGCCACAATTCTGAACAGCAAAGCATCTTTAGAACCATTTTCCTGAAAACACAGCTTTGAAAATCTTCATTTGGAGCGGAGTGGTGGGAGTGGCGATTACTGCAGCCACAGTAACAGTCCTCCCTGCCCCTGAATAAATACATATCTCTGGGAAAGTAAAGAGCACTTGCTCAGGAAAGCTTCCTATTCACACTTGGCAGAGGCAGACATGGCTTTCTGAAATCAGAGAGGGCAAATGCAGACACAGCATGCTAGGAGCAGGATATACCAGTCTCCGCTCTGTGGCAGCGTCTGTATGTGTCACAGGGAAATACACACCAAACTGGATTAGGCTGTGGTCCACTTATCTGGTGCATTAATCTTGTCTCTGACAGTGGCCAGAGACTTCAAGATGACAAAACCTTAGTGGGTAGTGTGCCTTTCATCCTGCTCTGTAATAGCTGTAACACTGCCCTCCCTTCTTAAATTCAAGGCCCACTTTTACCTTTCGGAAAAAGAAATAAATTTAGGAATTATCTTGTACTAAGCCGCTGCAAACTCTTTGGGTTTTGCAACCAAAGACATTTTTCACTAATTTTCCCCTGTTCATGTATCTCTTCCATTTCCCCCACTTGCTTCCTTGCTTGAGGGCATGCACTTATGGTTTTCCACTTCTTTTTTCTCTTCTTTTTTTTTTTTTTCCTGCTAGTGAGTGTATTTGCACTGGCAAGTGAGGGCTTGTGCTGTGTTTTCTCTTTAAGGTGTCCTCATGGCACACACATCTGGGCCCCAAAGCATTAATTTCACCAAGTTAATTTCACTGAGAAATGGCAGAGTTGCATCATCAATTGAAATTCACAACTGTTGTCCAAGCAGGAAACCGTATTTTGGATGGAAACCTGAACAGCTCACACCTCTGAGTATGACACACTTCTGTCATCAACCACCTGATTTGTGACAACCCAAAAACCCCCTTACTATTATCACAGCTTTGAAAAGGTGCATAAGGAGAAACTAGGAATATACTACTGTGATTTCAGACTTCAGGTGTGAATTCAAGCACCAGAATACAGGCCAGATTTTCATCTAACCGAGGTGCTTGGTTATGCTGATCATACAACCGAGGTTGTACCTTGCAATTCCCTGCCCACCCCGTAGTACCACTTGTTCTGATTGAAATACCCTTGCAATGAAGAGAACGGGAAATATTTTTCCCGCATGGCCTGATTTCTCTGCATAGTCTCGACATTCCCACAGATTGCTCGTGCAATTGCAAATCTAAACCTGAAGATGTGACTACAATTGAGTTTCTTGATGCTATACGGGAAAACCATAGTAGAACTAGAATGAATAAAGAAATCGTAAGCCTTGTACAGCACTTTCTTATAGAGGCCGACAGGAACAGAATTTGCTGTTACTGTTACTGACACGGAGTGTCAGTAACACACTCATCTGTCTGTTGCATAGGCTCTCACCTGATACCCATGTAAGTCCCAGAACTGCTGCGACTGAGAACCCTTGATAAAATCACAAGCTGATTAATGGTTAGCTATTTGGTTTTGCTATTCAGGTTTTATTGGAAGGGTCAAGCAATTCTGGCTAATATTTAATCAAGATAAAGGTCAGAGGTTTGGAAAAAGAGCTTTAAAATATATGTTATATATAAAATACTGTCTTAGAAATAAAAAAAAAGCAAGTGGTAAGTCAGTCTTTCCCTGGGCCAGGAAATAAAACCATCCAAGAATGTAGCCCTCATACAGCTGAAGGATGGAGGAGGCTCTCTGGAGCCCAGGCCTGGTAAGGGTAACATCAGACACCTTCTGGCACAAAACTAAGACCAGGCCACTACTGCCACAGAAGTGGACAGATGTTTTAGCCTCTCAGCCTTGTTCCCACTGCATAATAGTTTTTGGACCATGCTGCTGGCTGCATTTCAAGTCTAGAAATGCAACTTGTTTGCTGGTTTCCTAAATAAATCACTGCCTGGGAGATGATAACTTGAATGGCGCCCACACCACAGCGGGGAAGCCAAAAGGCAGATGCTTTACAGGCAGGTCAGAATGATTTCAGCCCACTACTCTATGGATAAAATAATAATAAAAAATAATTCAAAATCCTCCTGTGCTCATTCCTTAGAAGAGAGGCTTCAGGGAACTGAGCTCTGCTGCTACCATCCACAGAAACTTGTAAGTCCCTGGAACAGAAAAAGTCTCTTCATGACCCTATGGCATACTGGTGTGACCTTGGCAGGGTGAAGACTAACCACAGTGCTAACAAGAGCCCACAGGAAGGGACTGCCCTGTTCAGCAGTTTTTAGTTATAGGGCTGAGATGGAGTAGTCTCCTAAATCTCTCTCATGTAGATTATCTGTAGGTGTGTGCCTGTGCACTTCTCTTGGGCCAGGCCCGTAAATTCCTCTCTGTTTACAAGAAAGGGGAAGGCAGGATGCAGAGCACATTCCTATATCCAACTGAAAATGGATTTAAAGGTCCACAGCACATTTTTCTTCTAGTATTCACCTCAAGGCTTGAAAACCTTCTCATACACCCATGCAAAGTTTTTGTCAAAAAGGAGAAGCATCCAGATGCCTTTTTTTTTTACATAGAAGTATAGCTGTCTAACACTCTGTTCTAGAAATACTATCCTGATTTTCTTGTGAAAAATGTATTGCTTAGGACTTATTGAAACAGAATTTAATTAACTTTTGTAAGAATGAGAAGTGTATTATATGTAATTAAGGTAATAGATAGAGATTACTTCTTGGCTTACTAATGAAGTAAGCATAATTATTTACTTTTGTGTACGGACAAATAGATTCAGTATTACAGATTATATGATTTGAAGTAACAGTTCTTCAGAATTAGCTACAGCATAGCCTTTGAAAGATGCTTCAGTAGCAAGTTTAATATGACAGGTTGTACTCACTTTTCTATGAACTATTTTTATCATAGAACAGTTTCCTATAATTTGTTTTTTTAAAAAACAAAAACTCCCCCACTTGGG
>JAAGNO010016581.1:0-98265 GCA_033439905.1 Ceryle rudis | reverse complement strand
TGTCAAGTAGAAGGGGCCAGTCTCTTTTCAGTGGTGCCCTGTGATAGGACGAGAGGTAATGGTAGCAAGGGGAAACAAAGGAAGTTCCACCTCAACATGAGGAAAAACTTCTTTACTATGAGGGTGATGAAGCACTGGAACAGGCTGCCCAGAGAGATTGTGGAGTTTCCTTCTCCAGAGACTTTCAAAACCCACCTGGATCTGTACCTGTGTACCCTGGGTGATCCTGCTCTGTCTGGCAGGTTGGACTCGATGATCTCCAGAGGTCCCTTCCAACCCCTACCATTCTGTGATTCTATGATCTGTACTAAGAAAACTAGAGACTTTTTGGAACGCCTAGATAATACCTGAATTTATTTTTTTTTTTAGCTTATTTCATGTGAAATCGCTAAAGAAAACCAAGTAACAAATATTGCTTGTTCTGTGTATTTTTATAGAATTTAAGCCTTCCTGACTCAGTTTGCAGTATACAGCTGAAAAACTGTCATTTAGTTTGATACAGACACTATTTTTTATGTTAAAGGATTTTTCTCCTTTTTGGTAAATGTGTAGTTTTAAAATTTATTTGATCTGGTGGATAGGCAAACAAACCAACCTGGAGTTGAAAGAAATGAAGAAGAAGAAAGCTTTATCAATTCACTCATAGCCTGAGTTTTAGTCATTGCAGTCACATGAGAGAGAGGTAACTCCTAATCTTTCCTGGTGTCTAACATTATTACTGTTTCTTACACAGAAATATGATGGTCATCTTCCTATAGAAATAAAGGCTGTTCCTGAGGGCTCTGTAATTCCCAGAGGAAATGTTCTTTTCACAGTAGAAAACACAGATCCGGAGTGCTACTGGCTCACAAATTGGATTGAGGTTAGTTTTGTAAAGTTGACATGTTTTTTCTAATGAAATATTAATGCACTTAAATTAAAGGCTGAATCCCATACTGGCTTAAGGGGAATCTCTGGCAGCTTTCATTTTCTGTTTTAAGTAAGCCTGGATTCTTCTTAGTGCTCTTACACAGACCTTTTCCCCCTATGTGGTGAGAGACTGCAGTAATTTTACAGGGAATTCACAACAGTACTTTCATGCACAAGGAAAGGAGGATGAGGGAATTGTGTGTCTGTAGTTTGAGAATGTTAATTCCCAAGATGATCATACCTGGCCTACGTTATAAAGGTATTATAAAGGCTAATTACTTTAGCCCTAAAACAAACTGTTGGGAGGCATCAGTACTTTCTGAATGAGCAATGAAAATAAGTAGACTTTTGTGCCTGATTAAATGTCAAGTGGGGATTTTTAAGTCCTAAACAAACGTACACCTAATAATGTGATGGGTTTTTTTTATAGACTATTCTCGTGCAGTCGTGGTATCCAATCACAGTGGCTACAAACTCTAGAGAGCAGAAAAAGATACTGGCCAAATATTTGCTAGAGACTTCTGGCAGTTTAGAAGGACTGGAGTATAAACTGCATGACTTCGGCTACAGAGGAGTTTCTTCACAAGAGGTAATACTACTTATCTAATAATTCGATAAGTCTAATTCTTTTTGGCTATAAAGGATTGTAGCATCTATCTTTTAACAGTTGTGTCTCTGTTCAGCAGTGGAACTGTGAATGCAGAGAGCACCATGTTTGGACTTACTGTGGAGGGGGCAGGTCTCGGGTGGGAGGTGGGTATGTATCTGAACTGTGAGAGCTTTTTCTGTACAGGAGCTGTCTTCTCTGTGTAAATACATGAAGAGGGCATTGGGGAAACAAGAGCTGAGTCAGTTTTGCTGTCACAAACTAGTGCTAGGTGGTGTCTGGCTTTAGGCTTCTATATACGGTGTGGCAACTGAAAGTTGCATCTTTTTCAGACTGCAGGAATAGGAGCTTCAGCTCACTTGGTGAACTTCAAAGGAACAGACACTGTAGCAGGAATTGCATTAATTAAAAAGTACTATGGTACAAAAGATCCAGTTCCAGGATATTCTGTTCCGGCTGCTGAACACAGGTAAAGTATTGGGCTATTAAAACCTTTTTAAAAATAGCTTAATAAAATGTATTTTTTTTTCTTATCCTACTTTTGTATTCAGCAATTTTCAGCTTTTTCACTTATATCATAGAGTATTACCCATGACTGATCCAGCTGCTGAGGCTGAAGTTCAATACTGATGCCTCTGTATGTTCCAGGGACACAACAGTGGCATGGCTGTTCTTAACTATAAATGTGTTTTAAATGTTTTTAACTGTAACCTTATCAGTGTCCAAGTAAATTTGGATGATTCTTTTTAAAATGAACTTGAAGACTTGCATATTAGACTAGATATTGAAGATTCGCATTATGAACTGTAAATTTTGTTTTACATAGTTTTTCATTTTATGATTTTATGTTTAAGTTGCAATTCTGGACTCTGCCAGGTCATGCTCTCCTTCCAGAAGAGGAGTTGCTCTATAGCTTCCCATCGGCAAAACTAATTCAGACAATGATAAATACGTGATTGCTCACTAAGAATTATGAATGAGTTTTTTGAGAATAAGGTAGTGATCTCAAACAGTCATTTGAGATGAAGAGCTCTCATTTTTTATATCCAAATCCTGTATAAGGTCAGTAGTGAATGCAAATCCTTGGATTTCACTTGCATGTCTGCATACTGAAGTGAGCAGAATATAAAGGAAGGGACAGTTCTCTCTTTTCTTACTGAGTACAATATCTAATGCTTTTAAATAGTGAATATTTGCACTTTCATTTTGCAAGATGAGGTAATGGAAAGGCTTACGTGAATAACTCTCACAAGGTAGTGATCATCTTTAAAGGAGCACTGCTTCATATGACCTCCTGGAGCATCACTGTAGTACTGTTCTAGAACTCCTGCTTTATCAATAGAAGTCACAAATTTTGTTTGAAATGTCTTCTCTTAGCTTAGCTTAATACTACAGTTAAATCCAAAACTGATGGCTCAAGCAACTATAAAATTCTTTGTAATGAAAGCAAATATACGGAGTGAAGAGAACAAGCATCTTTTGCCCAGCATATTGAGTGCTGTGGTGGTGTGAGAGCAGACAGCTTCAACTGCCCTGAAGTTTGCATTGCCAATTGCAAACTGCAGTCACCCTTTCCAAATTAATACATAAACAAGCTGTCGTGCAAGAGTCAGATTTTTCCAGAATTGTTTTACTGTTCTACAACCTCCAGTGTGAGGTTGTCATGAGTGGGGTGCTTTCCTCTGGCATGACACCAGGGTTGTTCCTTGGACTGCCCCAACCTCCTGGAAACAAATTTTCTTTTGTCTTTTCACTACTGTGATCTAGGGCTTGTCCACCCAGTGTTTAATACTGGCATTTTATGGTACAGATTCAGTGCCCATGCTCACACTTTCCATGAGAACATGTTTAGGTGCTCACACACAAGTTACTGGAGTCTGTTATGTAAGCTGGTCTGTGACAGCCACATATAGAACAACTACTGCAAATCAGCTGGCATTCAGTAACTTATTACCTCTCTCAGCAACGCTGTTTTATGTGTACCCTTGTACCAAGGGTAATGCCCTGAGGTTCCTCCTCTAGAAGAACGTTTGTACAAGTTAGCATAATGGTTTTAAATCACTATTAGAAAATGAATTGTGTTTTCCTCTTAAGATTTTTCTAACATACACTGCTGGTTCTCTACTTCCCGTTCTGTAGTCTGAAGTTGCCAGAGCAGATGTTCTTTTCTTGCATCTGTAGTTCCCTAACTGAATTGCAGATTTAAAAGAGAAACTTTCACAAATGTTCAAAAGAACCCCACATTTAAATGTGAAAGAAGTTTCATATGTCGAGTGTTTGTCTGAGTTGCCAAAGATAAATCCAAGGTGCTGTTTATTTAGCATATAGTATGTTTACTATCTGTGCAGCACAGGCTGATAAGAACATAATGCTGTCTTGTAATAATATTGCCGATCATTATCTTGAACAGTTGCTGGTAGGAAATACAGAATGTGTGATTTAACATATAAATGCTGCTCTAATATGGATTTTTCAATTGACTTTACAGTACCATAACAGCCTGGGGGAAAGATCACGAAAAAGCTGCTTTTGAACACATAGTGACACAGTTTTCTTCAGTGCCTGTATCTGTGGTTAGCGACAGCTACGACATTTACAATGCTTGTGAAAAAATATGGGGTGATGACTTAAGGCATATAATTGAAGCCCGAAGTCCAGAGGCACCACTTATTATTAGACCAGATTCTGGGAATCCCCTTGACACTGTTTTAAAGGTAATAATTTCTTGAAGTCATTTGTATAGAAGATTGTGAAGGGCAATTATTGTTTTGGAATGACCAGCTAACAAACATAGGAAACATAATGCTCTAACTTGGTATGCATAGTAAATAGTTGATGCTGGGTAATTTGGACCTGTGAAAAATGTAAACATTTACCTCATCTCAATATAGATGAGGAAGTACTTTTGCAGTCTGAATAGCTTAAGCTTTTTCAGCAAACCCATTCTTGCATACCATTCTTGAAGCTTTTACCATGGTTACTAGTTTCCTGGTCTAATGATGTTGGAATGAAGAGAAACTTTGGTCACTTAATAACAAATAAAATGGGAAACAACTTGAGTATTAATAAGTACCAGGCAAATAAGACTTCTTACTACCAGGTTTAGGTATCTTGGTGTCCTGTATTTATGTAATTCACTGTTCTATGCTACAAATACAAGTTTAGCACTCTTAGCCCTTTTGTAAGATGTGTGTTTAAGTCAACGGCACATGACCTCCAAGTTGAAAAATGCTTCTTGCCTCGTGGCTTTTTAGAGAGCATAAAGATTGTTGGAATTTTCCAATAAAGCTGTTGATACATCTGAATTTGAGTAGCCATCACTGCTGTATTAATAAGAAAGTTGGGGAGATTTTAGTTGTGTTGGTACCCTATCAAATTTGATGCATACAGCTTTAACACATTTTTTCCCCTCTTTGGAACAAGTGACATATAACAAATAGGAACTTTGAATAATCTTTATGAGAGCTTATAAGAAAAACTCCTAACTGAAGTGTTTAGTTTTAATTATCAGTGGCTAACAAAACTGCAGGAAACTGCAAACCTTGCCCACCATCTTAAGGGAGGTCACAAGAAGAGCAGAATCTTCAGTCGACATTTAATAGCAAAAAGTCACAGCAACTGAAGAGAGAAAGGAAGGAAGCATGGTTCCAAGTAGCTTTTAGGTACATATTTATAAAGGCCATATGGTCTTTATATGTCTTCCACAATGACTGGCATGCTTTTTTTTTGTTTGTGTGCCTATGTGAATAGATTTAGAGCAGGATATGTGGGTATATTTATGGGTTTTTCCCTTTTTTTGAAAAGAGAGAGCATGGCTCAAATGCAGAAATTGTGTTTCTTTATTGGAATGGCAGGTTTTTATTTTTATTTTGACCTATCTCCTTTCTCTTTTCAATAGGTCTTGGAGATCTTGGGGAAAAAGTTTCCCATTACAGAAAACTCAAAAGGCTACAAGTTGCTGCCACCATATCTCAGAGTTATTCAAGGGGATGGTGTGGATATCAACACGTTGCAAGAGGTAGGAGATCCTGTTCATCTGTCAGGGTGACACTGGCAATGCTGATATTTAATCTGGACTCTGTTATGAGTAGTCAGATGTTGCAGCAGATTGCTGACCCCACTCTGCCCTTCATTCCAGACAGCAGCAGGATATCCTAATGTGTAAAACAAATTCATTAGAACTCCACAGGGAATTATTAAGATGCATAAAAAAACTAAAAGGCATTTCCTAATCCCCCTGTTGTAACCCTTCTCCTCCCACTGTCTCTCCTTTTGTTTGCTTTCATCCTGCTTGTCAAGTCCAATTCAAATCAAAATCTGGCAGTGTTTGGTCCTTTCATTGATAACTAAGGCACGCTGCATGACTGCAGTGCTATAGCAGTAGTAGTAATTAACTGGTTTGGCTCATTAGTTATGTAGCATCTGAAGTGTGCTTGCACTCAAATTGTGAAGGTGTAGTTTCGAGGGAGATTTGAAAAACAAGGGTGAGGGAGGCAAGTTCATTGATTTGGCAACTAGTGGAACAAGGATTGTTGAAAGCTTGGAAAATTTGTGTAGCAGATTAAACTGTAGTCTTGAGTCAAAAGTGCAATTTCATTAAGACAAAAATTGGTTGTTCAGTAGATGGTGCATACTCTAAACTAGCTATACAAGTCACCATTATTGACTAGATGGAGATATTAGGTAATACGGTATGGTTAAAAAAGTACAGACTGCAGTAACTACAGGTGACGAGGGACATGCAAGAGGAGGAGGACTTGACTTGATCAGGTTTGTCCTCAATCATTCACCTTCAGCTGTATTTGAGTTCAAAACCAGAAAGAACTTGGATAAATTTACAACTAATTTTACTTGATTTTATTGACACTTTCCTTAGCCTTCTAGATCCAGATTTTTCTTAAGAAAATTGACTTTTGCTGCTTCTCAAAATTAGGAGTAAGACTGACATCAGCTTTGGTTTTTAGTTACTCTGTTACTGTCTATATATCTAACACAGGCACATAATGTGAACCTCAATGACAGAACTCAAATTTGTCACTCCGATCTTTAGAGAACAGCTAATACTGAGATTGTTACCTTATGTGCCAGCTGTTGTGCACTCATGCACTACAGTTTTGTTCCTTCTCCAGTAGCCTTTAATGCAATTTTATTTTACCTTTCTTTGTCCCCTGTGGCTTTTTGAGAATATACAGCTGTGCTAATGTGCTTAACAAAAGACAAGCATGAGAGTTTAATAGCTGGAAAGAAAGTCTTATTGATTGGATACTAGGGGAAGAGAATATCGTTTTGTTTTGTTTTTAATTTCTGTTCATTCTCAACAACCATTTAAGAGAACTGATGTCTGTGTTAGGCAAAATATGTTGTGGGTGAGATTTTTGAGTCATGACAGGAAAGAAAATGGACTTTTAGTTCTTGCAAGGAACTCAGAGGTTGTTTTCTGCAAGTTATACTGGACAGAATTTAAGGATGTTTATATAGCATCCACTGTAATCAAAATACTAAAACTAGTATTTAAAATACTAAATAAAGGCAGAAGGAGCAATTATTTCTTCAGATAATCTGCCTGTTTACATATTTTCCCCATCAAACTGTAACTGATTATGAGGAAAAGTCTACCTGCCATATGAAGTAGAAGTGAGTTGAAGATCCAGTTCCACAAGACATACAGAGCAGACATACCTCACGCTGCCACAAGACTTCTCATTTTTTCCTGACTCCTGTAACCTTGCTGTGCACCTCAAGTCAGCTTTGGTCATTGAACCACTCGTCATTAAACTAATTCAGCCTACACGTGTAGCAGCAAACTAACTCGACCAAAAGCAATCAATTTTCTGGTTTAGTTAATTAAACTGGCCCAAAAAAGGGGGCATTACTCACCAGCACGGTACAGGAGAGAAAATAAACTGTTGTTTTGAGAGGGAAGAAGCAGGCAGGAAGGAAAGGGATGATTCTTATTTGAAAGCATCAAGTTATGTTGGAGCAAAAAGACCATGTCTTGCAGACTAATTTTAGTTGTGTTTAAATTTCATGGATCTCTTTATCCTCTTACGTCAGTAAAACCAAGGTCACTATGCTGACTTCAGGAAAACCAAGTAATAGCTTGCCATTTCAAAAATAAAAACAAAACAAAAAACACCCCAAAACACACAAACCACTTAAAAACCAACCCTGAAATAGAATTCATTCTTTTTGAAAAGAAGCACATATGAATGTATTGTTGTGACCACCTTTTTTTCCCCCTCTTATAGTCTATGCAAGTCATTAATCTAATTCCACTGTATCAGTCTTAAGATTCTGGGCATGATTTATTGTAATGAATCAGATGAAAGGTAATGGGTCCAATAGGAAAATTTAGAATGAGTAATGATCAGTCAGTCTCATTTAACTATCCAAACTAGCAGAAACAACAATATAGAAAACAACTCAGAGTATAAACTGGATTTTAAAATTCTTTGTTTTAATAGGGGATGCTGGTAGAACAGGTAAGGAATCTTTTCTGACTTTCTTTTAGCATATTCACTTTTTAAAATCATTCCAATCTGCTAACTCCACGATGTACTACACTTTCAAAGGATTTTCTTTGAACATTCAATTTCCAGATGTCTTTAAAGCTTTATACAAAGAAAATCCTCTAATCTGGAGTCACAGTTGACATATTAATCATGCTCATAATGGTCAGAGGAAGCTGGTCAAAACCTTGATACCTGAACTGCTCTGTATAGGTTTGAAAGTGTGAGACAAGAAATTCTTCTGTATTGTTTTCCTTTGAGGGAGGCTTCAGTTGTTTCAGAAGTCCCCTTTTTCTTCTTCCCTGCTACTGACTGCTGTCTCTTCCCCATACCGAAGGAAGCTGTTACTTGGGCCTCTGCTGTGGGTTACTGGTAGAGTCAGAGCTGTCTTTCAACTTGACCTTGATTTCCTTTCCACCCCTCATCAACCAAAGAACAGTCTGAGTAAGGAAATCCCTTCAGACTGAAGACGTGAAAGCCAATTCTTCACCCAAGTGAGAAGTTGTGCCTGTGACACAAGATGAACAAGCCATCTGTAAATGAGAGCAGGAACAGTACCTGAACAGGGGTTCACATTTCTTCTCACCCAGGCAAGAAGGTTAAGTGGCCATGGCCCAGCTACGCTTGTACTAGCATCTGATAACCTGCAAGTATCAGTGAACATGAAATCTAAGCATTGCGTGCCTTGGTAGGGCATTGCTTATACTGAGTAGTTTGTTGCATCTTGCAGGCATGTCCAAGCATGCTTGATGTCAGACCTGGTCTATAAAAGTGGGTAAGGGAGGGGATAGAATACATTGGCTCAGCCTTGCCCAGCTTTTCACATGGCCTCAGGCTTTGTCAGTGTCTGGACAGAACTTGATCAGAATCCAGGTGTTTACCTACGTTTGTCTTGAACAGCCAGTGTAGGTAAGCAGAGTCCGTATCCAGGCGCAGTCAAGGCTGGTTTCTAATGTTGCTGTAGAACCTTATGCTTAAGGAGAGGGTATACAAAATCTTTTTTTTTTTTATACTTCCTCTGTCATCCTCAGTTACTTCTGAGATGCTTAAGAGAGAATTTAATTAATTTCAGTCATTTATCCTCCCTGAGTACCCCTCTTAACTGCTGAAAATAAAAATTCCTTTTGTGCACAGTCGCTGTCTGATAGGATATAATGGCTACAGCTATAATCTACAGGATTGTCACATACTGAGGAGGTATTTTTTCAGGATACAGAACTTCCAAAGCGTTCCCTTAAGTAAAAGATGTGGTGGTAAGGCCTGAGATTCAGTTTGCTTGACGACTTGGATACGGCTGAATAAGCTGGTACCATCAGAATGATGGAAACTCACTGGTAAGATCTCTACTGGGGAAATCTCTACTAAAACTGTAGTGAAGGTGTTTAGAGCATACCTTCATAAGGTTATGGCTTCGTAGTACAGATCTTCTGTTGGCTGGCCTCTGTCTTTTAAGACTTTTTAAGACTATCTGTGAAGAGACAGTCTACATGTGACTAAATGGATAAACAAAATACTAGTGTGCTCTTTTGGTTACCTTAGTTTGTCATTTACCAATGTCTGAAATTGGAATTGTCTCATTTTTTCTAATGAAATTTTAATTTTGCCTTAGCTGCTCCTTAAGGTAGCTTGACATCAGTAGGTCCTGAAACAGTCCTGTTCAGTGTTACTCCTTTTGAAGCGGGAGGCTGAGACTGCACAACAGATTACCAGATTTCTGATGATGTTGATTTTTGAAACTCTGCACAGTTCCCCATAGATTAAGTATGTCCTTTCATTCTGCTTCTCACCTTCCTTTTTTTCTGAATGGATGAGATTTTGCTGGTTTTACCCACACTGAAGTTTTCTCACCCACTTCTTAGTAAGATGGTTAGGAGTTCAAACACTTTCTTCTTGGAGTTATAACCATCATTTCAGGCTGTCATAAGGGTAACAGGTCAGGGAAACAAATCTTGGCCATGTATGAGCATGACTAAACTAGCACCCATTACTCCAGGCTAGAGGATGTCATGTTTGTCTGGACAGAATGAGGGTGAGGGGAAATGATGTAATAAGTTTTAACTTGTTAAACTTGTTGATAGCAGTGCAGTTAACATTCGATTTGTACCTGCCTGAGAAGATGGCAAAGCAACCATCTGAGCAGCTTTGTATTCTCATTTCCCATCTTCTAAATTGCTAATCTGAAGTCATTGGTCAAAGTGTGTAGTAATTTTCTGGAGTTGATGAGCAAGATAACTGCTTTGGTTTAGGATACATGCCATGCTCTGAGGTCTCCCCATAGTTCTGAAAAATGGAAAGACTCTGAAATACTCCCATGAAGCCTTTTATTTATTTCAGAGCTCTGATTGTCTGAGCATTGTATTACTTTGATAGCCTCATTTGGAAAATATATATGCTACAGCAAAGACTTTCTATAATTATGTGATGATGGAATCACAAATCAAAATGCAAACAGCATACCAAGTATAGACAGAATTGTTACATACACCTCCTGGAAACTGAATGTTAGTTGTTTTAATTGTCTGTAAAAGCATCTTGTTTAAGTAGTATAATATTTTTATGGAAAAATGTCACGGCCTAAATATATGCTTCATCATTACTTTCTTTTTCATATTAGATTGTGGAGGGAATGAAGAAGAATAAATGGAGTATTGAGAATATTGCCTTTGGATCTGGTGGAGCTTTGCTGCAGAAACTAACCAGAGATCTCTTAAACTGTTCCTTCAAATGTAGTTACGTAGTGACCAACGGTCTCGGGGTATGTCTCTGTACAATTTCTACCACTATGTGTTCAGTAGAGGCCTCTCCACTTGAAAAACCTGTTTGACGTTTCCTGTCACATTACCACCATCTGCATTAGGTACACAAGCCCCACAGAGCGATGTTTTTTTTTAAAAAAAACCCCACCTTTTCATTCATTTTAGGTAAATGTCTTCAAGGATCCGGTTGCCGATCCAAACAAAAGGTCAAAGAAGGGACGACTGTCATTGCATAGGACGCCCGCTGGAGATTATGTGACTCTGGAAGAAGGCAAGGGAGATCTTGAAGAGTACGGACAGGTATGAATTTTCAAAATGTATTACATCACTCTTCATGTAAAAATAGACTGAGAAAAAGCAGGTTATAACTTAATTTCAGAATTTAGTTTAGATTGTCTTTTGTTCAACTCCTATTACCTCAGAAGTGTCCCCAGTGTCAAATTCAGTAACAGCAGAATGTTAGAATTAGAATGGCAGTAGAATGAATGCTCAGGCTTTACAATTAGCGATCTTTCTCTTTTGTTTGTCTTTGGAAACAAGAGAGCATTGCTGCTTTTTCCCCAAAGTGTCTCAACATTGCAGAATATGTGCTACCCAAGTAGTTTTGTACGAGCTATATTGCAGAGTTTGAGTAGTGACCCCAGTTGGATGTGGGAGAGGGACAGACACAAAGTTTGTCTGTTTCTACTTCCCCATTGAGTTAGGTAGTTCCTTTAGGTGTTAATGCTCTGTACGTGGAGTAGTGGCCTAGTTTTCAAAGATGTAAATTTAAACCAGGAATTCAGTTTCCCTCTTAATTCTTTACAATTGCAAAATGAAATGCTGTTTAAGTGAAATAACACAAACTTTATGCCAATCTCAAGCTTTCAATTTGCTATCTCTTACATTTTCAGTATGCAAGCAATGAAATGTGTAACTGCATGCTGAGCCCCTTCCTGAATTAAGAGGACTGAAAATAAGTTATCAAATTACACTTCAGCCTTTAGAAGCTGGAAGCTTCTTGAGTTTTCTGGTATACAGAAACACATTTCTGTGCTACTAGGCAGAGGAGTACTAATATGCAACAGAAAGCATAAAACTGAGATCTCTGAGAAATTTCAAGACAAAACAAACTGACTTACATACACTCTAGATAATGTGCTCTGGATGCAAAGATCTAAGAAAAGAAGACTTGTACATGTGTACACATAAATTTGAATGTATATTATATATATGTAGTGAATATTCAGAATGAGAGAGGGACCTAATGGTAAGAAATCTCATCAAAACAAGTCATAAGACTTTGTCTCTGAAATTAGGCAATACATAGTTCCTTCATTTTTGACAGGTGAAATAATTCATTTAAAAATTCTGTCCTGCGATATTGGAGAGGGTTATTTGTGTGGTGTGGGTTCTGGGGCTCCCTGGGAAGTGGAAAGGAAATGTACTGGTTTTGTGGGCCCATTTCCCTGAAGCCACAGGTCATCAAGCACAGCACCTGCTCAGTGTTGCTTTTGTGCTGATATTTCTGTGCAAAGATGTGCTTGTTGCTCTTTCAGTGTGCTGTCTGCAAGCAGTTTACAAAATGCATGTGCAAAGGAGACTGTGAAGAAAGATGGGGGGAGGGGGGGTGTTGGGTTTTTTTTTTTTTCATAGTCACTGCAGAGGATATAAAGTTTTCTTTTAAAAAGCTGTAACTGAACTGTATTTGATTGAGTGTGGCCTTTTTCACTAGCTGCTCTTGCAAGGTATATTCAGCAGTGTGTATTTGGCTTCAGCCAGATGTAGACAACTCGCTTCAGGGACTACTAAGCACAAAGCTTCTATCTGTACACAGGATGGCCAAAATCCTTTCTTCTATCTAATCTCTAATGAAAGGTGTCAGGAGAAGCTGTAAAGATTTAGTATCTTGACAATTTAAAGCTTTCTAGTCTTACCAGGCTTGATTTGCATGCTCACTTTTTGAGCTTGCGTAACGTACGTTGTTTGTTCATTGTCGTTGCCAAATCACTGTTGCTAAAATGGTGGTGTTTCTTGCAGGATCTCCTTCATACAGTATTTAAGAATGGAAAGGTAACGAAGTCATATTCATTTGATGAAGTAAGACAAAATGCCAGGCTGAAGAACAGTGAATTAGAAATGGCGTCTCACTAAGTTTCATTCCATGTCTGTGTATGTGTGTGTGTAACAAGTACGTTCTGCATAGCTACTGGGTTTATTGTACAGATTTGTGTGTTTGTGTTTTATGACATTGTAGCCAAATTATTTGTTGGTTTATGGACATACTGCCCTATCTTTTGCCAGTCTTTAGAAAAGCTGAAATCAGGAAATGGTACTTAACATTGTAAAACATATTTAATGCTAAAGTGTGCTTTTTAGGGCCCTTTGCCAGTAGTGATTCAATCTGGTATTGATCTTTTCACAAATGAGACAGAGCTGAGAAACTTTTTTATATATAGCAGAATATCACAAAATGGATTTACATAAAATTATCATGATTGCTTTATGTTTATATTTAACTTGTATTTTTGTACAAACAAGATTGTGTAAAATATATTTAAAGTTTCAATAATTAAGTCTTTCCAACTTTTCATGATTTTTATGAGCACAGACTTTCAAGAAAATATTTGGGGGGGGGAGGGGGAAATCCATTGCCTTTTGTCCATTAATCAGCAAATAAAACATGGCCTTAAAGTTCGTTGTTACATTGTACCATTTGATGACTAAATCAGGACTCAAATCTCCTTAAGACCCCATAGAATTGCTGACCTCACCGTTCTTGTAGATGTCTGTATTAGTAAATCTGCATCAAAGAAAATTACTGTTCTTACTAGAAGGTTTAGGTACTACAGACCTTGCTGGCACGGCAAGGTGTGTAAATGAAATGCCAAATTTGAAAGGATTCTCTACTGCAACTCAACTTGCCAAGTCTATCCCACTTGGCATATGCACCTCAATATTTTAAGAGTAAAGTTTTTAAGAGATCTCCTCTTCCGCTATAGAATATATGTGTAAAATACTGAAATATGGAAGCGGTGTATTTTAAAGTAATTACACTTCTGGGTTTATTTTTCATATACTGTAAGTGACATGACTTTAAAGCAAAATACTGGACTGGGTAGTGCACTTTTTTACTTTTTTGTATTTTTTTCATTGATTTGCCTTTTGTCAGACTGGATGTTAAATTGTAAAAATGTTTAACTATTTTTGTTAACAACTTTAATAAAACTTTATGCTAGCCAAACTCCTACATGAATGGCAGACCTGTTTCCCCTTCTTGCCCTGTCTCATTGGGGTGAGGAGGGGCTTTTGTTTTGCAGAGGGTAACTGTAAAACAATGTTTGAGAGATACTTTTGAACTGCCTGCACTTGATTGTACTTGCTCTCTGCATATGCTTGATGTGAATATCTGCTGGAAAACAAAACTGTTGAGGATTTTTTGAGAAGCTATGTAGTAACCTCTGAAATGTTTGATAGTACTGTAGGATGGCTCTCACTAGAAAAGTACCTCCCTTACCTAGAAACAAACAAACAAACAAACAAAAAAACACAACAGGAAAAGCAAACAGCTCCTGCATTATGCTGGTGATCAGCTGTCAGCCAATGGCTTAGTATACTGATGTAATAAATGCTTCTAATTAGTAAATGACGCTACAGAAAAATGCTAGGGGTCCTTAAAATAATTGAAGCCTACAAAATTTTATAAAACGTACTTCTAAAGGAAGGTTGAAAAGCCATACTTCATTGTTCTTATTCTCTTGCCAAAAAGGGCCACATCAAACCACCCATAATATTTCCAGGGTTTGTGGTTAAGACGTTTACGCCCAGTCTCAATAGTTCTTGTTAATAAAAACTTGTTTTCCACTTATAGTGTATGTAATTATACATTTCAGTGATGTATTGTTTCAGAATTAGTGCTTTAGTAAGACTCTAAATGCTGACCTTTCACACTGAGGGAACTGCTTTCCCTTTGCTATTAATGATATTGTTTGTATTTGGCCAGGAAAGATTTTAAATCTGGACCTAGGATCAGTAGCAGGTAAATAGTACAGAGCCTACTTCACTCCTCCACATGTGTACTAGGGAATTTTATGATGTGTGGTTTAAAAAACAATAAAGTAAATGCTGCTTTCATTCTGTACCAATAAAAATTTTGATAACTATTGACTACCCATAACTGATATTTTTGTACTTATGAACTGAGGATATACTGTGGAAGCACTGTTTTCGGGTGTATCATGAAATACATCAGTAATTGTTCAGTATTGTCTAAA
This sequence comes from Ceryle rudis, assembly GCA_033439905.1. Classification (NCBI taxonomy): domain Eukaryota; kingdom Metazoa; phylum Chordata; class Aves; order Coraciiformes; family Cerylidae; genus Ceryle; species Ceryle rudis. The sequence continues at coordinate 83,231 of JAAGNO010016581.1, read as the reverse complement.
ACTTTTAGCTTATTACTTGGAGACTTGAAGCAACTTGTCTACTTGTGCATGTCACTTTCAGAAAGTTGTCGCATCACTCATTTTATTAAATGTTAGTATCTTTAAAAGGGGAAAAAACCCAAAACAAAACAAAAAACCAACCACCTGGTGCTATTCAGACCTGAATACGTGTCTCTGTTTGGAGGTTTGACATTCTGGGCATCAAGGAGTTGACAGAAATTACTGCAGTGCTTAAACCATACAATATCCTAATTCTTCCACATGAAAGCAAACAGCATGTTTAAGTTTGCTTTAAATTACTAGATTTGTAGTCATTGATATATTTTAATTATCCCCATTTCATAATATAATACAGTATTTGTATTTAAAAATAGGAATTGGGAGTTTTGTGTTTAATACTCTTATTTGTAACCATATTTAGCATAAGAAATGGATTTTATAAGACTATTTTTTTCTTCAGCTGCATGATTATGAAAAGATGCTTTTTTGGTACTTTGAAAGATCTGAGGAGAGAACAGAAGAGTACTTAACGGTTTGGTTTGCCAAAATCGAAACAAAGCTTAAACAGTTTTTTCTTATAGGTTTTTACATTCCTTCTTAACCTGTTTAGTGAAGAATAAATATTCCTCACTTAAATCCTCTGTTAAAGTAATTTTAATGTACTTGGCATCAAATACCAGTATGTAATACACATGGAAATAAAGTTTAGTTCTGGCAGTGAAAATAATAGCTATTTGACTGTGTCTTAAAAGTTGTCATGTTGAGCATCAGATTCCGTTCCTGTGCTCTTTGTTGCCAAACACAGACATGGAGCAGAGCTGTGCTGTCATTACAGTCCTCTGCAGGAGAGCTGCTCAGTTGACTTGCGTGCATTTTGTGGTGAAATGATTGAATTTAGAGTCAGCTCAGTTCTAGGAAAGAGAAACTGGGCTCTTGTTTTGCTTTTTTTTTTGCCCTTTACCCCCCTTTTTCTTTTTGGGCATGAGCACATCTCTGCTTCAACATTGTGCCTGCTTGTTCTTTAAAATTTAAGCACTTGCAGTTGAATTTGATATATAAATAGAGAATAATTCCTTATTTGATACAGTCCTTTCTCAAATAAAGACTCATTATTTAAATTTTGCCTCTAAAGCCCCTAACACTACTTGTTTAAAAACAAATTAACCCAAAGATCTTGCAGCTTTCGTTTCACTTCAGTATCTGTTAAAAAATCATGTCAGGTCTTCAACAGAAAGAACATCCTTTGTCCCTTTGGACAGGATTTTCATAATTAGAAGTTACACTTTTAATGCCTCCATAACTTTACATTGCAGAGGGTCCCTTACAAACACAGATGCTGCTAGTAGGGGTGCATAAAGCACCTGCTTGTGAAGATTATTTCTCATCATTTGTTGCTGGTCCTTTCAGGTTATACTATAATGTAAAAAATATTAGCCTTTTAGCACTTTAACTTCAAGTGTTTGTTACATTATCTTACAATACACAGCCTAAGTGCTAGGCAGGCTTCTTCTCCTTTCCATGCGGAGGAAAATCTCCAGCTACAGCACTCCAGCTTTACTCGTTCTAATCAGCCTCTGTGCAAGTTAACAGGGACTACAGATGGTGAGTGGGTGGTCGTAGGCTCCCTGGTCATCACACAAAGGAGTAGGCCGGGAAATTCCATCCCTCAGACTGTGCAGGAGAAGGCAAGAGACTTGCAAATGTGGAAGGGACCTTTAAACATCATCTAGTTGGACCTGCCTGCAGTGAGCAGGGACATCTTTAACTAGATCAGGTTGCACAGGGCCCTGTCCCAGTCTGACGTGGAATGTTTCCAGGGATGGGGCATCTACCACCTCTCTGGGCAGCATATGCCAATGTCTCACCACCCTCAGTGTAAAAAATGGCCTCTCTCTATCTAGTATAAATCTATTCTCTTACTTTAAAACCATTACTCCTTGTTCTGTCAAAACAGGCCCTGCTAAAAACTATTGTCCCCAACTTACAGACCCCCTTTAAGTACTGAAAGGCTGCAATAAGGTCTCTCCAGAGCCTTCTCCAGGCTGAGTGGTTCTACTGTAATACAGAAAAATAGTATCTCTGCTGAGCTGCTCAAGGCAGGAAGTGTGAGGAGGCATTTGAGCACTGATAACTGCATCTCTAGCTAGTAACGTTGGGGGGGGGTTGTCCATGAAAACCTCATCAGGGTCCTGTATAGGTGCCCACCTTCTCTGAAATTTGGAAATACTTCTGTGAAATCTGATCCTCTTGTCTTAAACCTGGTGGCAAAAGGCATCTTACTGGAGAGCTGCCTTATAAGTAACCTGATGATTAGAAATAGGGAAATACTGAGATTAAAGATGCTCTGTAAAGTCACATCACACTTTGGAAATCACAGCTGTTAAACATAGGTGTTCTTTTTTTTTTTTTGCCCCTTTTTTTTACTAGCAGCACAGCTGATCTTGTTAATGATTTTAAAACAGCCTTTGCAGTTACCTGAAGATGCTTGGTTTTAATTCATGGTAAGGGATGAAAAGCACTGAGCAGGAAAGCAAAAAATATTTCCAAAAGTATTTTCCAGTAGCACAGTATTTTGTTGGAAGATACCCTGATTTCTGCTGCAGCGTAATCCAGAGCAATTCAAAGAATACTAGACTGAAGTCAGCAGGATTCCCCTCAAGTAACAAATTTTGTTCCATATAATTTTCTTACTAATCTTTATCTAGGTATGCCTAACTGCTTTTTAAATAGAATTTCTAGAATATTAAATTTATGCTGAGGTTTCCTGGAATCAGAATTGAAGTCCTCTGTCCTGCTTCTGGCTGGTGGAGAGAGGTCTCTTAAGGACAGATAGGGAGCCATCATGCCTCCAGCAATGTCTTCCTTTTTATACAACTCTTCTGAGTAGAAGGGCAAGTTTATTATCTGAGCCAAAAAAAAAATGGGTTGTATAACTCCTTTTTTTCCAGTAATTTAGATTGTATATAAATCAATTCAAGCTGTTTCTAGATCACCAGATATATTTACATAAGCATACTCTATTAATATATGTAACTATTTACATTTTCTTATATTTTACTGATTAATACTGATCTATGAGATCTGATTCTTGATAGTTGTCCCAATTCTTGTGTCAAGTAAACATATTGTACGTAGTCAGGCAATTACAAATTATTGAAAATGGCTTCTGAATTTTCTATAATTACAGTACTTAAATTCAAGTGGGTACATAAAGACAGCATGGAAGGATCTGAGGGCTGGACATTTTTACTTCATCACTAGTCTAGGTTATCATAAGTGCAGCTATTTAAAGCTTTCACATCAGCTCTCATACAAAAGGAGATGAATAAATTTATTTTATAATGGTTGAGTATTCATATCACCAAAATATTAATAAAAGTAATAGACATGTCAGACCAACTGTATGGGCTCTAAACCTTATATTTCTAAGGTGAAGCAAAGAGCATCAGTCTCAAACTTCCTTCCCTTTTCCACAAGAGAGAGAAGAGAAAAGCTGTTTTCTCGGAGTGCTTGGGATGAGGTTTCCTCAGCTTTCTGACTGTAAAGAACAAGGCTGGCATGCTCTTCCCTTTCAATGAAGTTTTCCCTAATCAAAAGATGCTATCCTATTTTAAGCATAAGGAATTGCAGCTCCTTCTTGAATGTGTCAGAAGAATGACATACCCCAGCAATTTAAGAGGATAATCTCTGGGTGAAATGGCTTTGGGTAGAGATACGTCTTTAAGTCACAGACGGGTCAGAGCATGACAACTAATTTCCCTCTGGTGAGGGTGCCTCCACATGACTTGTGTCTCAGATGAGCAGGTTCAAGTCTATCCTCTAATATGATGTGAAGACATTGAGGCTGTTCAACCAAAACAGACTGTTGCCATGTTCCTGTGATAACAGAGTAGTGGTATGTTTCTGTGCTCCAGTCCAACCTTAATCCATTTTCCAAGGTCTATAGCTACTTACTAAGCTGAATTCCAGTGACAATCTTCATTAAAGCTACTGTTCTTCACATGCTGTGGGTTTTTGCAGCCTCACCTCCAGCACTGTGGCTTGAAAACCATTATTTGCTTTTATTGCAACTATAAATCTCCAGAAGATAATTTGTGTACAAGGGTTTGCAATCTTTACACTTTTAAACAAAACCAAATAGATTCACAGACTGAAAATGAAAAGAGAAGGCTGTCCCTTTGCTGCCTTTCATGTCTTGAGCTGTGGCCATGAAGATGGACATGTGAGAATCTGGCAAAACTAAGAATTTGTTCTCTTAAAAATGGTTTCCTTATACTGAAGCATACAGTTATAATCTGTGCAGTAATAAATAAAACATAGCTGAATACTCAAACAGTTGAGCTTGGTTTCTGCAGGTGTTTCTTGACTCACCAGTCTCAGCCAGATTCCACACAGTTTACAAACAGTGAATCACAGTAAATAATAATTCCTTCCCAAATCGATCGTTTAGACATAAATGCTGTCGCTGAGATGGTTGTTTCAACCCTGCAGCAAAGACAATGGTATTGAGATGCATGTTGGCTAAGGCTGCCTCTGGTTCTTTTCCAATGTACTTTCTTTATCCACTACTCTCTTAAAAGACATGGAATTTGGAAAGTACCACTCTCACCAAACAGCCATGCGTAATTTTCCCCACAGTGGGGTAAAGCTCTGTGTTACAGTCTCTGTTCTTACCTAGCATTTGAATTGTCTGGGGTTTTCTTTGGTTGGTTGGTTTTAGTGCTCTTGAGCTTTCTACTGACATTTTTTATGAAGCTATTTTTTTATAACCCCAGGATTTTGTATCTAAGCGGTCATAGATGAGTCATAACACATCACTTCATGCATGAGGTTAGGATTATTTTTTTTCCTGTACACATCAGTTTATGCTGAATTTAATCTCCTGTTTTAATTTACAGTCACTGTGTTTCATAAAGTCCTTTTGCAATTCTTCACAAACAGCTCTCATCTTTATCACCCTGAGTAACTCAGCACCTCCAGCAAACTGTCACCTACTTACTCATCCTTCTCCAGATTGTTTAATAACATGTCAAGCAGCATGGGTTCCAGCACAGATCACTGAGTGGAGTTTCAGACTCTCTGTGAAAGCTGAGTATTTTTTCTGCTCTTTTTTCTATCCTTTGATCAATGTTGTATCCATGTAAGGACCTCCCCTCATGTCTCAAAGTTCTTAGCTTCCTTCGAGACTTGTTTAGAAGACTTACTGAATGCCTTTTTGAAATTAGAGTAGGTTATATTAATAGGGTCTCTCTTACCCACACACCTGTTGACTCCTTCAAAGGACCTCAAAGAAAGTGACATTCTCTGGCACGTCTTCCCGTGGATCTTAAATTAATGTCTTCCATTGTAATTTCAAAGTTAAGTTTGTCCACCTTCAGCATCCAGCCCCTCGGTCTTTCTGTGCCTTTGTCCATAAGATCAAAAGTCTTTTGAAAATTTCAAAAACAACTCCAGACAACTGGGGGAATTTGGGAAACTGATTCTTGTTCTCCTCCTGTCTTTGCCATGTTGCAATACAGTTCTTAGCGGCGAACAGCACAATGATGACAAGATTCTACCTTGGATTACAAAAAAACCCACTAGCCATTAGGACAAATCTGTTCTTCAGGTTTGAATTAAAGAGGGACAGTTATCAAGTGACAGACCAATTTCTTGAGGCTTGTCACCTGGTGATGCTTCTCAGGGACTTGCATGAATGGGAAAGCTGGACATTATCAAAGACACAGCCTCACCAGCCACTTCACCAGAAATTTGATGTTAACTAGAGGCAGAGGGAACCTAGTTTGAACAGTGCTCATCCTTGGACTCCAAAAAAGTTCTTGTATTCAACAAGGGACTCTGGACTAACCCAGACTCCAGAGTACTTCTGAGTAGAGTGCCATTTGGTTTAGAACCCCATGCAAGGCTCTGTGGACATACCTCATGTCCCAGAAAAATGACACCTGGTCATCTCTGTACTGAGGTGCCTCTGACATACTTGTTGGCATGAAGTGAGCACTGGCAATTCGTATTTTACATAAACTGACTATACAAGGACCACATTATATGTGTAAATATATATTACACACACAAAAATGCAAATCTATCTGCATATGAATAGAGATATGTATAGAGACATGTTTATATTCTAGCTATAGAAGGAATGTCCATAAAGACTAAAGGCATTCTAATAGTGACCTTTGATGGGCTATGATCTTTCACAAACTCTGCGTACAGGGATCCTTGACCTATTTCTTCCTGCTAGCTTAATTTCACATGTGAAAGGGTTGTGTAAGCAGCCTTTTCAGCCACCATCTGACTGGCAGATTATGCTGAAATTATCATCTATGATTACTCCTAAATCTGTCTCCGAATTATTTCTTGCCAAGACAGTCTGCATGTCTGTCTCTGGTGTTGTGTAAGTTGGTATTTAGCTACCTGACAGTGGATAACACAATGCTGTGACCAGGCAAGTCAGGTTTGTGTAACAGGAACCTGTCTTTGTCCCTCTTTATTACACTTCAATTTACTCGTTTGCCACAGACTTTATCAGCAGAAGTTTCATGTCTTTGTCTAGTTCACCATCTACTCTGTATCTATTTCACAAACTGAATTGTGGCAAAGAGACCCTAGTCCTTATTACTGCTAAACGTGGTCAGGCTTATTGGTGACTCCCGGTGATCAATATTTTGAAATCAGTTGAAAGAACCAGTTTTTAATCCATGTGGTTTATTACGTGGCAATTACATATTGCACAAGGTTTTAAAATCAAACACGGTGCTTTACTAATGCCTTGGAGGAATTAACATTGCATTATGATGGTTTTCTTTGTTCAACACACAGAATCATAGAATGGTAGGGGTTGGAAGGGACCTCTGGAGATCATCGAGTTCAACCCCCCTGCCAATGCAGGAACACCCAGGGCAGGCCACACAAGAACAGATCCAGGCATGTCATTAAAGTCTCTAGAGAAGAAGACTCCATAAGCTCTATGGGCAGCCTGTTCCAGGCTCTGTCACCATCACAGTAAAGAAGTTTTTCCTCATGTTGAGGTGGAACTTCCTGTGTTTCACCTTGCTACCATTACCTCTCGTCCTATCACAGGGCACCACTGAAAAGAGACTGGCCCCTTCTACTTGACACCCACTCTTCAGATATTTGTAAACATTAATAAGATCCCCTCTCAGTCTTCTCCAGACTAAACAGCCCCAGGACTTTCCTCATCAGAGAGATGTTCCAATCCCTTCATCATCTTCATATCTCTGTGTTGCACTCTCTGTAGTATTTCCTTGTCCCTCTTGAACTGGGGAGACCAGAACTGGACACAATACTCCAGATGTGGCCTCACAAGGGCAGAGTAGAGGAGGAGGAGAACCTCCCTCAACCTGCTGCAACAACACACCTGCAATGCCATCAGTAAAAAGAAAACCAGCCCTATTTAATTCCCTTTGTTACTACTAGACAGTAAAGTGCTCTGAACTGAAAGGTTAGGGATGATCTCCTTCTCCACTTGGGATGTCCTTCTCCTTTCTTTAGTTTTGAGAAGGAAGTGCAGTTGGCCAAATCCTGGTTTCTCCTGAAATTCCTAATGATGAAAGGAAGTAACTTTAGGTAAGGAACGTGCTGGAAATATTTGGCTGGAGAAAACATAACCCTGGAAGAGAACTGTGACCTGTGTGTTAGCTAAGTAAAGTCACAGGAGAAGCAAGGACCATCACCCTGGGTACTGTCCTGCCCAGCACAGCCTGGACCTGTCAGCTCATCTATCCCCGGGCAAATGTCTGTGATGACAAAACTCATTGAGCCGCGGGACCAGGGCTCCAGCTAAGCTGCACTGGAGGCTCCTAGGCCGTGGGCTGGTGGAAAGGAGATGTCCCAGGCACAGTAGGTCAAGGTTCTTGGAGGAACTTGGTGCCTGAACAGGGCCAGCACACAATCATTCAGCTTGCATCTACATTTCTATAAAATTAAAACTCAAATACTTTGGTGATAAAGATGGAAGACAGCTGTGATGGACCTAAATCTAACTGACAATGTCCCCAGCACACTGCTCCAGAAACATTTACAAGCTTCTGAAATTAGCATAAATGTAGTGTTCACTTATATTTATATGCCAAGAGTCACCACAAATCCATGAGCCATGCTGATGAGGAAAGAGCAGCATTTTTAACAGGTCACAACTTCTTGAGATACACAATGGGCCAGGGTAAGCTGGTGATACCCTCTCTCTGATGGAAGAGCACCCAGCCCCCAGCCCTTGTTATGCCAGTGATAGTCATACACACAAGAGGGCCCAAGTGGTTTTCTGTCAGCGCTGATTCCCTGAAGATACTAGGTACATAGCCATAGAAGAAGGAGTCTGGGGTCTGCTTGCCTTTCAAGGAAAGCCAGCAATGCCAGCATCCAAGCTTAAGGATTTTGTTTGAAGGGGCTGCAGGGCTCTGGGTTGTTGGGATGCTATGGGCACAGAGGTGGGATAGTCACTGTCAGTAACAGGACCACCCAGCAGGTGAGGTGGTGCGTTGCATCTGATTGACACTGGGCTTTCCTACAGAACAGGTCTCAAGGGTCTGGAGAAGAAAATCCCATCCTTTCCTAAGCTTGCAGATCTTCTGTGAAGGGAGGAGCTCAAAGACAGAACTGCTTCAGCCACGACTTGACAACCCACAGTGGCCCAACAGACCTCTCTGGGAGAGGAACCTGTGCATTTTTAGAGCAGCTCAGACATAAATATGTACTGTATTTTGGGATTATCTATAGTGCAACCGAGATAATGCACCATAATATACCTCTCAGAGCCTACCCTGGTAGCCTCCCTGGGCTCCTCCAGCCCTACTTGCTTGCTGGGAGCCTGGAGTATTCAACTTCTACAGAAGTACTCACACACCCACTGAAGCCTCAATGTGCAGTTCCCTGGGGGCTGTGAGATCCACCATGGCATAGCAAAGGGGTCTGCCTGGTGTGGTTTCCACCTCTGTAGGACAGCCCATGGTCTTCTTCCTCCTTCTCTACCCACTGGTGGAGTTGCCACACTGTCCTCCTAGCCCCTAGGACCAGCGGCCCTCAGCAGCAGCATCCAAATCTAGAGCCAGAGAAGCCCTGTGGCATTATTATTTCCAGAGGGAATGTATGGCTGAGGGCAGGATGAAACTTAAACTGCTGAGTTAGATATAACCTAGGTCTGGATGAGGACAGTATAATGTCATTTGAGGCGAGTTGTAAGCAGACAGTGAAACAGCTGAGGGTGAAGAGGAAACACCCCTAACTTCCCAACATATCTGGGGGAAAAAAAAAGGGATTTTGTATGAAGTGTAGTTTCCTCTTCCACTTTGGTGCTGCTTGGTTAGGTGTGAACAGGGACAGGCAATCATCATTTAGCATGCAGGGTGCTTCCCACCATGCCGAGCTGTCCATATGAGGTGCATTTGTGTCTCAAATCTAAATTCCAGGTCAGCCTCACTGCAAAAGAGGGAGAGCAAAGTTGTACAGACCAAGGGGGTCTGTAGGGAAAGGGCTGCTCCGAGGATACCAGATCCCTCTGTCTGCATCTAAGAAAAGCCAGAGGGATGGAAAGACACTGCTGTGGGCATCCTGTTAAGCACAGGCAAGGATTGTATAGCTTTCACTAGTGACCTTTCAGCTTCCAAAATGTTGCCTCTAACTTCCTAAAATACTTTGCCTTTACTATCACACCTGTCCAAGAAGAGTTGGGAGGGAAAGAACTGAACTGGGGTCAGCTGAACACACTTTGAGCACCCTGCTTCCCTGGAGATGCCAAGCTGAAGCCAAGCAGCAGGACCAGGCCATCCTGGGCCCTGCAGAGTCCTCTCCATCAGCAGCTGCTGCCTGGATGCTGCTCTCAGGAGGGACCTCTCAGTCCCCACAGCCCAGCAGCCCCTGGAACAACTCCCCTCACAACTCCAGATAAGTCCTGAAGGTGAGTGAGCAACCTCAGGTCAGAACAATGTCAGGTCTTTCGGCAGCATCAGGCTTCTGGTCAAAACCCCTGTACCAGACTTCTGTCTGTATATGGATTGTTTCTCTTGGGGACACACTTGCTGTGTCAGGACAGGGTGCGAGGTCTTTCTCTCTTGTTGGTGCAGGCTCAGGACAGGGCACACCTGGGTGATGGGCAGGTGTTGGCAAAGCCTGTGGCCTAGCAAGAGATGTGCTGTACTCCTCGTTGGGTTGTCAGCTCTTCCTTATGAACAAGCTCCTCCCTAATGGGCTCAGTGTCAGCCCAGTGCTGGGCAGGAAAGGGCAGCAGGCAACACCAGAAGGGAAAAATGATTTTGAAAGTGGAAGAATCCAGGATTTTCTGATGCCCTCCTCTGCTGGGTGAATAACAAACCACCTGGCCACAGCATTTGTAACTAGACTCTTCTCCTTATTTTTAGCAGCTGATCTATGAGATCATTTTGCTATTTTCAGTTGTTTGTGACTTGGGACTTTTCTGCTGGGAACATGTTGAGTGGGAAGGAGCACACGCTCTGAGCTTCCAGCGAGGGGCTGAGCAGACCATACATGCCCAGTGAATGATAATCATTTTCTGAGCAGTTTCCCCCGCCACAACATCAGCAGTTCAGGACATCAACAACAGTTTTTGAAATGCCCTCCAGGTTGTTCCTCCAAGAATAAGGAGAAGAATAAGCATGTACCCAGGAAAGGTCCAGACAGTCTTCAATAAACTGACCTGATCACTTCTGCAAGCAGGCAGCGTCTGCCTGTAAGCCTGGATGTCATCTCTGTGCTCTCTTCACAAGTGAATAGCATCTTGCTTAAAGCAAGAAATAGAAATCCCACACATGTCTTTTTGTGAGATGGTGGTTTCAGTGTGAAGGGTCTCTCAATAAATCATAAATTCTGCATATTCTACACCATTCCCGGCATTAACACAGTGCTTGCTGCAAACATCTGTGCCTGGCACTTGGGCACCATTAGCAGGCCCTGCCCTCTGAAAAAAGCAGCTTGATGATCTCCCTCTTGCCTCCTCCAGTCCTGCTTGTCCTGCTGCATTACATCACCTCTTACCTCAAAGTACAAAGAGCCCCTCACCCTGAGTGCTGCTGTGCGTTCGTAGATTAATAAAGATACAATAATTAATTGACAGAGCAATAAGCCAGAGATACAATTTTACATCAGACCTGCAAAATTACTTCCAGGATTCCCCTAACACTACTTACACTCTCCTATAGCTGTGGCTTCCTTCATCTATGCCAAAACTTGAATATTCATTAAACAAAGACAACCTCTTGCAACCAGGGCAAGGCTCAGAAGAGACAAGTTACCTGGGCTGTCTATAAGTGGTGTGGCCCCAGCAGCATAGGGGCTGGGACCTGGGCTGCCAGCCACAACACAGCACACTCCTGTCTGGTGTTAGGCTAAGCTTTGGTTGCTTGCTCCCATGGCTAACAGCTCCCCCTCCAAATTTATTACACATTGTAGATGTGATTTCTTGGTAGCAGCAACCTCCTGGCATCATATCTTACCAGCCCCAAGTCCTCTGTAGTGTCACTTTTCTCTCCCCAGGAAACACATCAGCCACTCCATGTCCTCTCTTTGACATAAGCTCTCCCACTGCAAAGGGCTTTAAAATGAGAACCCTATCCTCCTTCCCTAGCAAACCTGCAGCACATCAACCACCGTCCATAAGCCTCTGCAGCAATTGCCACCTGGATGCCAGCAGTGCCACCATCCCCTCAGCTCAGTGTCCGCACAAGGACAGGCTGATGTCTCACAGCAGGATGCTGGTATCTGGACTGCGCCTCAGTCCCACTGTGCCTGTGTGCTGGGTGGGTGAGCACTACTGACTTTTAAGACCTTGTCAGAACAACAGGGTTTCCAGCCAGGATGAAATTCTGGCTCTGGAAAACTGAGGGTAAATCTGGGGGCAGAAGAGCTTGATTTCGTCTGAGCAGAGCCCCAAGTTCAAAGTAAGCTTTGGGATTTTTGTGTGTTGGGAGCATTGGCAGGACTCCACTGAGAGAAGCACAGCCACCGACAGAAGCACAGCCACTGACCTGACTCCTCACAGTCTGACAGCCAGCAATGATCTCTGCAAGCCAGCGATCATGACACATCTCAGCCTGGCGACCTTAGGGTTTACACAGCTTCAAGTTCATCAGTTAAGCCACAGAAGTTTTAAGGTACTTAGTTACATTTTCTGTGGTGCTTCAAATGCATAAAGTGCTTATAGAAGTACAAAATGGCACTTATACTATCAAAAGGGGACTATTTATCTGTTTTTATTTCCTTTCGAGTTAGAGGAGGAGAGTGGAAGAAAATATGAACTTGCTTAGAGAACAAACTGACCTTTGAGTGTTATGAAAGCCTTTATACAATAATTTGGGCAGAGAGAACTGGAATTTCTCCCATGAAGCATATTTTTCCTTAAAAAAAATGCCAGTTTGCTAAAACCAGAACTGTTTGCAGAAAGGCTGGGTTTCAATGAATCTGCCCATTTGTTACGTGGTTAGAAAAGTTTTGAAACTTCTGAAACACTGAGTTTGTTGGCATAACTCCTCAAATATGAAGTTACCTACAGTTGGAGTTTAAAAAAAAAGATTTAAAAAAATGCAGAAAAAACATAATAATTAAAAATAGAATTGAAACAAAACATAATTATTTTTGTATTATTTAAAACCAAAATGCTTAAACTGACCTAATGCAAAACACATTGTGATTATCGCTTCACAACAGCTTTGAAATTTGGATTTCTGGGGAGTGGAAAGTTCACCCCATTCCCAAAGGAGACTGGGTAACAGCCTTGGCAGGAAAGCAGCAGGGAAGGTGGGGACTAGGGGATGAGGCTTGACAACTGTGCTGTCCTTGTGCAAATGGCCCCTTGTGCTTCATGACCATTTTCTCCCAGCATCCACTACCTGGTTTGCCTGAGCCTGCTTGCAGCACAGGGAGGGCTGGGGCATTGTTGGGTTGCCCTTATTTGTACCTGTTTTAATGATCTGCCCCAATTTGATGGGTTTGGATTCAGTTTTCAGAATAGCGCAGGTTCAAAGCAACAGGTGAAGCATTTCTGGCTCTCTCCCTCTTTACCAAAGTCAGTGTAAGACATCTGATGAAAAAGAAGAACAAGCATTAAGTCAATGGCTTGCCTTGGTCTTACCAACCAACGCTAACTAACTTTAGAAGACTTATTACTGGTTTTCACCTGCTTTTTACTACTATGAAGTATGTTTAGAGCAAGATAAAGGTCCAGTCAAGATCCTGCCCTCTGTTAAAAGTAGTTTTGTCCAGGAAATATATTGGAACTGGTGGGTGGGGTAAACCAAAGGAAATAATTAAAAACAGGTAAGTAAACTTTTTCCCTTCTTCCCTCCACCCCCAGCTTTCCACACCAGAGACAGCACACAAAACCAACTACCTTCATTCTAATTTTGGGAAAATGTGGAGGGTTTAAGGCCAAAACAAAACCAGAATACTTTCTCCTGGCATAACAGTTTCCAGAGCCTGCACTGGCAAGGTACTAATGTACTTCCCAGCTGGGTGAAATGACGCTGCCTTTGGCCTTAAGCCCCATGGCACACCAAAGGCATGAAACTATGGCTCATCACAGATACCTTTTTGTGACCCTAAGCCACTATAAAGCAACAATAATGACTTCTATTTGCACAGCATGTTTCATAATCCACTGGGGTTGCAACCAAGCAGGTTGTGTACAGCTGTGCCCATCTCATTTAAATTCCTAAGTACCAAATTAATGTGCTGGTTTTGTGGTTGTTAGAGAAGACACTAAGTGGCCTGTCTTTCCTCCTTATTGCTTGATAACACATCCTGATGCAAGTCCTCCCAAGAGCTGCTGCTGTTCATTTTTATCCTCCTAGGGATGAAACAACATTTTAATACCAGGCAGTGTACAATCAGTGAAAACCTGCCCTTGCTTATGTCCCCAGCCAGAGCAAGAGCTGTATCTATTTGAAACACAGAAAGAAAAAAACATTCCCTCTCTCAACTGGTCATCTCTGAATTGCTCTCCCTGGCAGCTGAGCATGAGGCTCCTTCATCTGGAATTAATCTCTGCACTTCAAGAAAAAAATCACCCATCACTTGGTTTTTTTTGCCTCCTTACTGCTTAGCCTAACATTTTCCTGAATAACCATCAATAAAGTGGCATTATGGGGTTTTAAGTTCACAGAGCTATGTGTGATTAACAAAAGCCAAGAATCAAAAGCATTATGCTAAAACACATCTAATAAATACAAAGGAGAGAAAGAGAAATCTTGAGGCTTTTCTACATCTGAAACAGATAATGCAAGAGTCATAAAAAATTCACTGCCATAAAAAAAAATGTAAATCCCTGGAGTTCTGGAGTAAATCCAGTCCAAACTTGAAAAGCATCAACAAGGGATGTGTTTAATAAATAATTAATCAATCACTGGATCATGTGGCTCCTAATGCTCATGTACTTGACATTTTACCTGGTAAGTAGTTCATCTATGTACTGAGCTCACATCAAAGCTCAATGCCCTCCTCCTGCTGGGTGATACTGCTGGTGGACACTCACCAACAGTCTCCGTAGTCCCTGGTATGGCCACGCTGTCTTGCCACCCAGAATTTAACTTTGAGAGTCACCCAAAACCACAGTGCACAAACAGCTGAATCAGGCAGGTGCCTGTACTCGAAGAGCATCAAGAATGGATGCGTTTAATAAATAATGAATCAATCACTGGATCATGCAGCTCCTAATGCTCTTCTAGGTGACATTTTACCTGGTAAGTAGTTCATCTATGTACTGAGCTCACATCAAAGCTTACCCAGGGCTTGAGGAGCAGCTGGGAATCCAACATTCCTCAGAGCAGGCAAAGAGGGATGTGTCCTCCCACCGAGGCCTAGGGCAATGCAGCGGCTTCCTGCACCACCTGGGATTTTGTTAGGAGTCTCTGTCTTCCAGCTCCTGCTGGCACTGTCCTTGGGAGTCACAAGGGCAGGATTCAGCTGGGCTGTTGGAGGCTTATCCTCACCCTCCAGGAGCCACAGAGCATCCAAGGCATCAAGTGCAGTGGTGGAAGGGGTGAAACCCAGACCATGGTCACCTAGCTTGGGTCTGAGTGTCCCCCAGCCACCTGCAGCATGCTAGCAGGAGCACAGAGGAGCAGAGCAGCCCAAAATAATACCATTGAAGCCAAGCCAATGTCAACTTGCCTTATAGGTGTTTATGTGTTGTCCCAACCACCTCTTGTGTGGAAGAAATAATAACAGCTCTACACTAGGCTGACACGGTCCCTTCAGGCTCAGACTTAACTGCGCTAGGCAGAAAGCCCAGCCCAGGTCCTGCCCAGTAGGCGCCACAACACACAGCCTAGGAGATGAGCCTGGTCCCAGCTCTGCAGAGCATCACCTGCCTCCTGGAATGTCTAGTGGAGTCCTATATCCAGCCCTAGTTCAAGTAGCAGTAACTCTGTCTACATTTAAGCCTATATCTGGAGTTAAACTGTAGATGATTTTCTACCACCTAATGACTCCTCCTCAGCTGAGAGGGGAGAGGGAAAATGAGAGGACACCTGTGGGCTAAAATAAAAACTGATTTAATGAAACAGCCAAACTAATACTAATATAAAATTTATACTCAGCCCAGCAAATATACAGTGCTTACAATAAACAGAAAGCTGTCCTCAGGAGCTGAATGGTAAGTGAGCCTCTCCAGGAACTGATAAAAGCAGCAGGAAAAGGAAAAAAGGGTAGAAGAAGGAAGAGAAGGAGCAAAAGGAGCTCAAACTTCCCCCTTTATACTGAGCATGACATTTATGGGCTGGGATACACCTGTAGCCAGCTGAGGTCAGCTGCCCTAGCTGACTCCAAACTGCTAATGGCCTGTAGACCATGGCTGGTCTAGGACTCTATCCCAGCAAAACCAGGAGAATCTTGGGTTTGCCTTCAATAAAAGCATGGTAAGAAAGTTTATTTCAGCAACCAAACTGGGGGAATCTGCTAAATAACTATCCTTGTCCAGCTTTCTGAACTCCTTTGTTGTTAGATGGAACTGGTTTCATTTGAGGACTATCTTTACTTTGACTACTGATTTAGAATATTTATTTAGACCCCCAAACTTGTATAAAAAAATGCTGCCTTGACTCCAGACCTGACCAACCTTGAGGTTATCTGCTTTAGGTTTCTGAGGCTGGAAACCAGTGCTGGGTTTGCAGAGGGTGCTCAGTTGCAGCCTTGTGGGCACAGTCACAGGGAGGGATTTCATGAAGCTCCCAAGAGCTGGCAGGGAGCCACCAGGACAAGTCTGGGTGTTTTGGCAGCCTTCTGAAAAATAGGCCACCACAGGTTGGCCACTGCCCTTAAATCAAGCAAGGCCCCTGTGGCACATATGGGCTTAATGTGAGAGGGCAGGTGTGGCTGTGAGGAATTAAAGGAAAGGAGAAGGAGATACAATGCAGACAAACAGGAACAAATTTGAGCAAAACAGGATTTTTTTTTCAAGGAAAGATCTACTTCTTAAACAAGAACAGAAAACCCTGTAAGAGGTGGGGATACTACTGCTGCTTCAACCTTTGCCTCCATGAGCAAAGCAGGGAACTGCAAAGCTGTTGCCAAACAAACCCCAGAGAATGTGAGTCCAAAGCACGTCAGCTACAGAGGCACCATCTCAGTCCCAAGTCTTTGTCCTCCTGGACCTGAAAACCCCCAGGGTGGCTGTGCCTCATTCTAGCCTCATATAGATCACTGTAAATCAGACATAGGTTATGTTGAGTCAGTAGATGCACATTACTGCGATCTGTACCTCATTGCTCAGTCTCTCATATGCCATTTCACAGGGAACCCTCAACTCCTTGGCACAGGTCTCTTTTTCCACACATTTCAGAGAAGGTGAGTTAATCTGTCCCTGTTAATATGTTGACCAAGTTGAAACATTTGCAGGTAAAACGTAGAAATCAGGTTGGCAATGACAGCTGGAAATGCTACTAGAGCAAAACATAGCATCTGGAAACAAAACAGCATGCACACAAGGCTATTGAACTGGTTTGATGGGAAGCATTGATTTTCCTCTACAGTCAATTGCTGCCACGCAGCTTCACAGACACTCCCTGCTCCCACTTTGCTCGAAAGTTAAAAGTGGTCTGCAGTGCTGGAAAGAAGGTTGGTAAAACAACAGCTCTTTTTGTCTTTTCTCAGCAGCACAAGGAAAGCAAATTGTGAGGGGAAAAACAAACAAACACCTATCTGCCAAGATGAGGTTGGTCCTTTTTGCTAGTAGGCTGAGCAGAGAGCATACCATCTTTCTCAGAGGAATCACAAGGACTTTGGTGAAAACTGCAGCTGAACCAACTCTGGTGCCAGGAAGTCCTAGGTTATCCCACACTAAATGACCAGAGAAGATTTTTTGGTCACCGAAGACTATTACCCTCTTCCCTAAAGGCAGCACAGGAGTTAAGAGTGTAAGCAGCTGCCCTCAAGTGACAGAATTATAAAACTCTGTCTCAAGGGCAATGGAAATGAAACCGCCTCATGTGTGATTGGAAAATCCCTCCTTGTTTCTTACTGGGTTCAAACAAACAGAATTAAATCACTATTTCTTCTTTACTCAAGGCTATGCTCTTGTAGATAAAGGAAGATATGTGTACAACTGTCCACCTCTGGCAGCTTTCATGATTGATGCTCTGCGCACAGAGGCTGTAGAAAACCACCTTCCAGAGTGAGGTGACATCTCATCTATACAGGAATCAGGTCCTATTTTTGTTGAACTTAATTTCTTTTCTTTCAGCTAGGGAGGATCCAACATTGCTGTCATAGCAGCTGCACAAGGAAATCAGTGATTTCCTGTCTGAGCATGTTCCATTGCTCTGCATTTTATTTTTGTGCTAAACCAGAACCAGGCACGTCACCCTGTGCTGCGACACTCTACCTCATCCCCTGCCACAGGATAGGCACTGGGAAAATGCCACTCAGTACTTGTACCAAATGCCTTTCCCAAGAACTGTCCTGCCAAGGCAGAGTTTTCTGGACTCTTGGAGTAGCCAAGGTCTTTTCTTGCAGCTTATGCCACCCTCCTGGAACTGACAACCTAAATGAGGACAAGAAATCCAATCCTCAGCCCAACTTTCAGCCTGAATTGGCTCCAGAACCCGGAAGATAATGAAACCCTCTATTCTGGCTGTGGAAATAATGGTGAAAAAAAACCCCAAACATTGACAAGCCTCTTACTGCTCTTCCTGTCCTTAGCAGTAATTCTTATAATAAGACAAAAGACCTAACTTGCATCCTAAAAGAAGTATATATTGTACTATTACCTTCATCTAAAAGATACTTTCTGAATGAGATACAATTTTTGATGAATAGAAGAGAGATTTGGGAGAAATAAACCATCTATCAGAAAGACAAAAAAAAAAAAGAAAGACACTTTTCTAGTTCAGAGATTTTGCTTCCATTCACTTTTGCAGTCACCAGCTGAGCTATTGGCTCCTCTGAATGCACCTGGAGTGAAATTCAATCCAGTCTTGAGGTCAACACGAATGTCGTCATGGCCTAGATGGAGAAGTCCTACTTGAGAGGTATGTGATCTGTAGCCTTGTGCTCGTTCATTGCACAGGGCTGAATGTGACCTTTAGATTGCTCCTTCAGCTCATCTGAGACTTTGTACATTATCTCTGGGACATTAAGCACAGTAGGATGAGCTCTCTGGGGAAATTCTGCAGCATTGCCAGCACTCTGATGGCTGGTCCTGTGGGACACAATGTACTTCTATCCTCAGCTTCTGGAGCCATGTGATTATGTGAGGACCTCAGCTTTCACGACAAAGAAAAGTAGGGTTCTAGCTATTGAGACTGCAGAGAAAAGCTGGCAAATGTCATCTCCTAAAGGTAAAGCATCAGAAGACAAATGAAAAGGAATCTTAGCTGTATCAAGAGCCTGATTTTTAAGCTAACTGCATGGCTTAGAAACAGCATGGTTTTGAGAACCAACTATTAACTTTTGAATACCTGGCATAAGAAATAATATCATTAAATTCTTGAAGACAGAAAAACCTGCTCTTTGCTTTTTCCTTCCTCTTTTTCCTGCTCTAAGGCTCTGTTCTATACTTTCTGCTCCTTGATGCTTCTCAGTCCAGACATGCCATTGGTGGAAGGTACTGTTAACCAGTCAGCTGAAGAGTGAGTACTGGGAATTTTCCAGGGTTACAAAATGTTTTCCTTGCATCTGGCAAAGCTAACAGCGGCCGTCACTGAACACGTGCCACTGGAAAATCACAAGCAGGCTGGCTGCCAAGTATGCAGAGCTCTTTGGGCAGAGGCATGTCAGGGTCTTGTGAGTGTGAAAGGACACTGCAGTGTCTGAGCCGGCAAGGCAGCGCTCCAGGCTGGCCTCGGGCATGTGGCAGCCCATGTCTGAGTTCCCAGACAGGAGGACTGGGGATGAGCTGCCTGCAGACCTGTACTGCAAGCTGCTGGACTTCACGTTGAAGCGAGCCTTGAGTGAGGACTGTCCACTTGCCATGAGAGGAGTACATTTATTTTTAATATAACAGTTTCAGTGGAAGTAAAGTGGTCAGCATTGAATAAACAATCTCAGATAATGGCTTGCTGACATTCAATCAGTTCACTGGGGACATCTCCAGCACCCCGTGAATCTTGTGCCAAGGCATTAAACCCCTCTTGCCTGGCAATGGGTATTTGCCAAAAAGAAGATTAAAAAAAAGCTATTGAGGAATTAGTCTACTGTGAGCACGTGAAGAGAGGAGTGTTGCCAGTGTGGTGCAGGGAATTTTAAATTTATATTGCCTACATATGTCCATACTAGATCACACCTGGAGCCTGTCTGACACTAGTCGATTTACTAGCAGTGCCCAAAACCAGAGGAAAGATGACCAAAACTATGGAATTGTTTATTCCAGCCTCAAATGTGTTGTGACACATGGAATTCGGTATGGGAGTCCATCACCAGTGGCATTGTAGCAAAAAAGCAGATCTTTTGTACAACTCATTGAATCCCACGGCTGTCATAATGTCTCATCCAGAGAAAAGCTGGTGGGAAAGGATGAATCTATGCAACTTAGAGATCATAATTTTTCATATAATCATATAATGGTTCAGGCTGGAGGGGAATCTTTAAAGATCATCTAGTCTGACCCCCTGCCACAGGTAGGTGATCATGTTGCTGAAAGCCTGTCCAACCTGGTCTTGAACACTGGGCAATTAGTTCCAGTGTTTCACCACCCTTATCACAAAAATTTCTTCTTTATATCTAGTTTGGTAGTATTTGTCCGGGTGAGAACCTTATCTTATGCATACAGAGAAGAGCAGAATATTCCCACAGGAACGCACATTTCTATATAGATGCTCTATGCGACACACACCCACCTCTGTATACGACTGTTCTCATTTGGGTTGATTTCTACCTTCATGCTTTTGCACTGAAGCCAGATTCTTCCATTAAAACTACCTATTTCCATGGCAGATTCTCAGTGGCATCGATTTTTTTAGGATATGACTTCCAGAGTTATTCTTGATTTAGATCAACTTAATGAAAAAAATTGAATGAAGCTTCATCTTATAGAAGGTTTTGTCAAAACACTTAGGCCCTAAATTCTGCCTTCCATTAACAATATGCATTTTAATCAGGTGCTTGAAATTTATAGCTAAATGTAGATTAAGTGCACATATGTTATGTGACAAGCCTATATATATATACACCTGTTTGAGGGAGCTCCAAAATAAACCCCAAACCCTCTCTCTTGGATTTTAACAGAAAAGCATGGAGAAAGTAGAATTTTTAGGCACTGTGTAGAGCCCAGAATTTGATGCATGCTCGGTGCAGAAGGGATGAAGGAAGGAAGTAACAGTGGATTTATGCCTTTGCAAAACCAGCCAAGCTGGGACAGCCTTGCAGTTTGCTGCCTGTGGCCCTCAGAGGTTGTTCCAGCTTTATGTTTCACTAATATGCACTACTGAAATGCTGCCTGGGGCTGACAGAGTACCAGCAAGGCTGATTAAACCAGCTACTGGAAAAATCCCTGGGAACCTAGTAAAAATACAGCATTTCCAACACTGAAACATGAGCTGTATTAGTTCCTAGAACTGACTTCTGGGTTTGGTTGTTTTAAAATACATGCTGATACACATGCGCACACACAGCAGCCCATGGCCGTGAGCTGATAGCACAACGGGTACCTCTTACAGCACAGCAGAGCCAGAGGCTTTAAAGCGCTGCACACAGGTAAGGCACAGCTTAGTGCCTGTGCTATACTGACATGCAGACGTTTCCTGAAGGACACATTGCAATGACAGCAGCACCAGTTTGTATAAATGACCCCAGAGCGACTACATAATTAGGCAATCTAGACTTCCCTTCTAAGCCTTCTGCTCTTCAAAATTTTTTCAGAGTAAAGGGCTTATTTGTGAATACGACAAATGGCTCATGAAATGGCTTGTACCGCCGTATGCTTACAATAAAATGGGTTTGGAGCAGACAAGGCAGAATTATTATTCTACTGCCTGTCTGGCTTCTTGCCAGCCTCCTGCTGCTTTCTACCTCCCATCACAGGAGGCTGGAAAAATTCCCCTGGGATTGATTAACATGAGAGAGATCCTGTGAAAAATGGAGGCGGCACGAAGGAGGGAGGTGATGGCTGAAGGGAGAAATCAGGTTTGCAAGGACTGACACAAGCACTTAAGTGCCTGGAGAGGTGGGAGGGCAATGAGAGTCACCACAACAGGGAATGAGAAAGAAATCCCAGGCAACTTCTCTCTATGGGTATTCCAGCCCTCCCACAAAAATGCTGCTTCTATTTAAGAGAATTGAAAAGTGGGAAGGAGAGCTACTTGCCCTGCAGCAGGAATTGGAGGCATGGACATGCTTCCAGAATAATTCCCAGGTACAGTTCAGGAGCAAGGATGGCCCAGAGATTGCTCTCACTAGATCATACAGCCACCATGGTTTGGAGGCTGAGGCTTTATGAGAAGAGAGTTAGGTAACACCATGTCACCTGGCTTCCATGTCCAGGAAGGTCCCCAGGCACACTGAATTTACTGCAGCTGAAGTACATTGAGAAACTAAGGTTTTCTTCTGCACTTATACTGCCACTCACCACATTGATAAGGCTCTGGAAAGATAAGAAGATTTTTTAAAAATGAATTACTAAAGGAAATCTTAAAGCTTATTTTAAAAAATCTTCCTGTGTGGACCAATTTTTTTACAGTCCAAGGATTTGAAGGTCTGGTAGCCTACAGGAGATCCTTTTCTTCTGGTTTCTCTGTGATATTATTTTCCTATGATAATTTGGCAGCATGGCAACATCTTCTTTCTTAACTGGTATCCTCATTTTCTCTGTTTTCCACCAAAAATCGTGCTCCTGTTGAAGGCTGATTGGCAGGTATTGGCACTGGCCAGATTTATTTCCTGACTCTGGACACAGCAAGAAAAGGCCAGGGGTCACTGTGCAGCTCCTCGGTGTGTTTCTGCTAAATGTCAAGTGCTGAAGGAGTCTTGGAGAAAAGATGTTAAACATGTAGCTACCAAATTACAGTGCCAAAAGTATAATTTGCTTTTTCTAACAAGTGAAGTTGGACTTGGTCAAAGTCTCAGCTTGCATTAAAAAGAGAGCTCACCCTTACTTTTGGAAGGCTATGAAATTTTGGACTAAGGATCTATGAACTGTTTTCTTTCACTTAGTAGCATTTGTATTTAATGACATTAAGAAAAGGTTTTTTTATTTATGCTTTTTATTTTTTTATTATGCTTGAGAATTGTTTTGCTTGTGTTGTTTTCTATAAAATTTAATCCAGTCAGATAACTGAACTAACCATATAGCAAAATTAATTTCATTATGCCCTCTATTTCAGTTTTCACTTTCCTTCTCATTACTGTTTGAGTTTTATTTAACCCATATGTATTTTTGCAATTTGTGATCTAAAAGATATAATCTACACAGTGCATTTCATTGCTTCTAAATTCTTAACAGATTGTTTGAGAATATCTATTGTGTCTCATTTGACAGACAAACGATACTTGCTTGACCATCTGTATTTGTGTACAGTTATTCCACCCAAGTACACAAGACTTTCTTTTGCACCATTGAGAATGAGAAATATTTTTACTGTTGAACAGATTAATTTTTATTCTGTGGCTTGATGGCCATGACCCAGATTTGAGTTATAAACCTGTCATGTGTCAGGGCTCATTATTCACTGATTGCATAAGCTATTGTTACCAGGATAAATTTAGAATTCATCTGAAAATCACAATTAATCATTTGACCAGCTCTGCAAATAAGGTCAGCCAACATCTACCATCTCTAAGTTCATGTATATTTAAGTTTGCTGCCAGAATCTTCTAAGCTTTAGCTGCCTTGATTTGTTATAATCAGAAATATCTCGTTTCAGATTTAAATTACTTTGTATAGTTAGCACACTAACTCAAGTGTCTTGGCATGTATTTTGAAGTGTAGCATATTCTAAATATGTGCAATAAAGTAGCAAGATGTGAAATAATTACTATTTATAAACTTTTGTTCTTTTCTCAAAACCCAGTATTTTTATAATTAGATATTGTTTTCAAGATGATTAATCTGACTCCTAAAATGTTTTTCCTAAAATATTTTTTTTTTAAGTCCAATAATGCTTCAGGACTATTTCCATCTGGTAATAATAGTGCTGTTTATTCTGGAACATCTTGGCTTTTATTATGCCTCTGTGTCACAAAATCTATTGAAATCATGCAAAACACCGATCTCTCTGCCAAAGTCAATAAAATTACTACTTGTTGAAGCAAACAGTAAACAACAGAACTTCATAATGATGTCATTAACACATCCTTTGTCAACAGTTGGGAAATATGGAATCTTCAAGAAAAATAAAGAAGAGAAAAAAGTATTGCGTTCAGCTTAGTTATATAATTAATTATAGATAAACTTCTAATGTGATTTGGTTTGAAATGCTGTCACAGAGCATTTCCGTAGCTTCCCCAGCAGTTGTTGACAATTAAGTCTGCCTGTTGTAACCTTATGTTCCAACTGTACTGTGAGACATTAGCATGTCTTTTAATCAGACCACTGAGTCATTCAACGACACCATTGGCATGAGAGTAGTATGGTGTATGAAACACCTATTTGATACCCTCCTCTCGGGTCCAGTCCTGCACCACTGTGGCCGAAAATTTTGATCCAGTATCACTTTGAATACCCTCTGGAGAGGGTAGAATGTTAAACCATTTCATCAGGGCTTGAACTGTCTGATCACCGGTTGCAGTGCTAGTAGCTGTAGCCACAGTCACTCCTGAAACCACTTTTACTCCCACCAAAATATATTTCTTTCCATGTGATGATTTCAATGGAACAATATAATCAAATTGAATCAGTGTAAAAATTTAATGTCACCGTTCTCCGCTGCCAGCAGGAGGGCGGGTGATTCCCCCTCCTGTGCACTACCTTCCCGCTCTTCTATCTGTTTTCTATTGCCATCTGGATGTCATAGGACGGGATGCATCCACGAACCACAGCCCTTTGCTGTTACTATTGAACTTACACTTGGGATGGCAGCTGTTAACACAGCAACTGTTAAACACCGCTGCCCATCAGGTTTACCAACCGACCAGACTGGAGAATTGTAAGGGGAGCGGGTGTGGCTAATTATCCGCCTCTCCTCCGGATGACTAGTCACTTCTACAACGTCCCGCTTAGCTTAGCTCCGTCTGGCAGGGGGTGGTCGAGCAACGCAGGGCACTTTAGATTGTGGCAGTGCCGTAGAGAACTGCAGGGTCCGTCTGGGAGCCTCTTCCACCCCGCGGCTCCCAAAACTCCCCACACAGCTACTGGGCAGGTACCAACGCCTGCCTGCTAATACATCGAATCCCAAGATACTCCCCTTGTAAGGGCTCAGAGCCACCTCCACGGCTGTCATCCGCTTTTTTCTCAGGCAGCCAAAACTAAGTTTGAGCCAAGAAACATTTTTTCAGCTGTACCCGTTACTGTAGGAATTTTCTCGAGGGCTTGATTCCCATCTCCTCGGATATCTGCTTATTTAGGACACTAATTTGGGCCCCTGTAAGAATTAAGAATTCTAAACTTAACTCACTCCAGCCCCACAGAAATATGTATATAAGGTTCCTTATTCGCGAACCACTGGCAAGAATGCACCGTGCCAACGGGGCGACCTGAATCCTACACTGCAGCGTCGAGCTTTTTTGACCCCTTCGGTTCCTCTCGCAGGGGTGCGAAAGGGTTAACTGCGCTGCTCTGCTGAGGAGCGGTTGTTGCCCCTGCTTCTACCGGTTCCCTTGTTTCCCCCCTCCAGCAGTATCAGCAGTGTCGGGAGATGGTCGGTGGGCATTCGGTGCAGCACTGCCCGGGGTATTCCCTGCGCTGTCCCTTTTCGCCACAGGCCATTCCTTGCTGGATCGTAAGTCACATCTTGTTCGCCTCCGGAGAGTTCAGACTCCCGCAAGGGTAGGCGGCCAGGGTGAGAGGTTCGCGACTGACTTGTCGCAGCCTCCTACTGCCGCCGCCCGGGTCAGCCCAACCCATCTCGCGCCCGTGCGTCACTATATTGGAGAATAGCTCTGCCCAAGGCATCACGTGCGCGGGCGGATTCCGAGGGTTTTGCTGTTTGCGTTCTGTGGTCCCCTGAATCCTTTCTCTCAGAGCCTGGACGTCATCTTTAAAATGTCCAGCAGCCTTTTAATAAGCGGTCGGAGGTGGTCGGGGTCCGCCGCTGCAGCCGTCGGTGTTCCGAACCTCTCTCTCATACAGCCCCTGGATGCAGGCGGTCTTTTGTACTCCCAGCGCTAGCTGCGACAGTCCTTTCACCCGAGTAACCACCGGCTCTCCCCTTTCCTTAGCGTGCGCACTCCCAGCCCCATAAGCCACTCGGGATGTGATCGACTGGTCTTCTGCCGGCCTGTCGCTCAGAAACACCCCGGGACCCCAAAACCGCTGTCTCATCATCACTCAACAGTATCCGACCGCCTACCGCCAAGCAGACTCTCCACAAATAGTCCGTTTCGGTTTCACCCGGCTTGCGAGAAAACCTGTCCCGGAGCTCATTGAGCTCGGATCCCGACCACGGGGTGTTACGGGCGATGGGGAGAGGGTACCTGCCATGCGGTCTCTGTTTTTATTAAAACAACTGCAGGTGCAGGGCGCACCTCCTTTTCCTCCATTCCCTCAGTTCCATCAGACTATCTTCATCAAGGTCTCCCCAGCTGCCTCCATCCTCAGGGTCTGCACCCACGATTAACTTGTGGATTTGGACAGCCCTGGGGGAATCTTTCGTCTGCGTCAGCATCGGCTCAATCAACAAACGCGTTGCTCGGTTTCTCTTCTCAGTTCTCCGAGCACCGCGCTTCAGTCAACAGCCCGGAGGCTCCTGCGCCTGAACCAAACGCGCCAAGGATGGTGCACGTGCCCCCTTGGTCTTCGACACTGCAAAAACTGATAGGGACTTCTCCCAGCTTCACCACGACCTCTATGGGGTCGGACCACTTTTCCCTCTCCCATTTTACATCCAAGGGAGAAGGCGCACAGTTGTGCCTCCACAGCAATTCCTCTATTGACATCCTCCCAGCTATGCCAATAAATGTCACAGAGGCACCCACAAAGCAAACAGCAGCCGCTATCCAAAATGGGGGCTTACTGCAACTAAAGTTGCCCAGCACTCCTTCTGATCAAATATAAGTTTGGATGTCTGTTGGGAATTACTACTACACAACTAATGCTTAAACCTTAAGGAAAGATGAACCAAAATGGGCACATGCTCACTCATAGAGGGGAAACCTCCCACACCAGAGTGCCCAAGATACCACTCACAAAAGAGGGGGGCAAGGCTCACTCAATCCATGGAGACTCACTCAATCCATGGAAGTCTCCTTTGATGGCATGTCCCAGGGGAGGGTCCGACTGCCAGCCCTGCTGCTCTGCAAAGAACTACCACATCCGGCTCTTCGGTAGGACCCATTTATACCCTAGTCAAGGGTGCACTGTGGTCATTCTGACTGGTGAGGGGACAAGCCCCGACAAATGTGGACAAGTGCAGACCCCAAGGCAGCAGTTAAGCACTGGGAGGTGCAGCTTAATGGCCAAAGCAGTCAAACTGCTCTGGCTGAGGTGCCAAACTGCTGCAGCACACCCTGTTTGCTTTGTGTTTTGCCTGTTGGGGGCGGCTGCACCTGCAACAATAGCAGCGTTAGTTGCACAGTAGCAGTTCAGCATGTGGATGCTGCATTTTATCCATCCATCCATCCATCCATCCATCCATCCATCATCCATCCATCCATCCATCCATCCAATAAATGGACCCATTTTAAAGCTTCTTTAATTCTGAGAGTCGGTATGCTACAACAGGCCCTTTGCAACCAGTATATAGATCTGAGCTGATCCTTAGTCCAGTTCAAGAGTCTAACTCAGTACCTTTGGGAGCTCTCAAGGGTTTTCATCCTACCCTGCATTTTCTTCTGGGAGCCAAATTCTCTTGCTCTTTGTGTTCAGAACACTTCTGAGGTGTTGCCCTAAACTACCTTTTGCTTTGGGCCAGCACAAGCTTTTGCACATCCATTTGCCGCAGAAAAACCCAACCTATTCCTGTGTTTGTTTTGGGTTGGGTTTTTTTGTTGTTGGTGGTGGTTTGGGGTTTTTTTTTTCCCTGATTAGTTCAAATGCCTGACAGTACAAACTTCTTCAGAGAACAGCAGCCATGGATGGAGTATGTTTAAATGTCAGTGCCAACCAAGCAACACATAATGCACTAGAAAACACTGGTAGGCTGAAGTGCAGTGGACAGATACTGCTTGAAAGTGGCACGAAAGTGGCCAGAAATGAAGCACCATGCAGCTGCTTGCACACTCCCCTCTGGTTCTGGTGGGATGGGGAGAAGAATCAAAACCAAGTAAAACTGATGAGTTAAGAACAGTTTAAGGTTGTTTAAATTGAAATGAAAAAAAAAAATATAGTAACAAAAAGGAAGATAACAAAAAGAGCATGAAATAAAACCCAAGAAAGACAAGTGATGCACAAGAAAATTGTTCACCACCTGCTGACTGATGCCCAGACAGTCCCTGATCAGCACTTGTCCCCTACTGGCCAACTCCTCATAGTTTATATACTCTGAATGCTGTCATATATTATGGAATATCACTCTGGCCAGTTTGGGTCAGCTGTCCTGCCTGTGTCCCCTCCCAACTTCTTGTGCACCTTCAGCCTTCTTGCTGGCAGAGAAGTTGAAAAGTCCTTGACTTAGTATAAACACTACCTAGCAACAACTAAAAACACGTGTGTGTTATCAACATTACTCTCTTACTAAATCAAAAACACAGCACACTAGGAAGAAAATTAACCAGGACATATGGTCAAAACTGAACTAACTTGGTTAGTTCTCAGAAAATGAAGAGAGGGGAAAGGGAAAGGATTTTCTGATTTCTAGATTCATCAAAAGGTAAATTAATAATAGCATTACAAAGGTGTGCTTTGCCATAAGGCACAGATCATGTGTAGTAGTAAATGCTAGACTTTAATGAGACTAATGTATATTCAGGGAAGCTATTGGTAACTCACACCAAGCTTAAGTGGTCTGGCTGCAGCGGAGAACATATTCTATAACATTTTCTCCATGCTTTCCACTACAAATAAACATCTATGGCATTCTTAACGTCTTTCCTTCATCCAAGAAATTCTGTTGGGTTTCACAGATGACAAACATAAATTAATAGTAATTTATTAAATTAGTAATAACCTCGTTATGCTGAAAATGGGCGATTTCCACAGTGTGCACTATCACAACACGCCACTAGATGGTATAGCAGGATTCTGTCTGTATAGTGCTGCAGCCACTCGGCACTCCCAAATGAAACCCTTCCTGTAAGCATCTAAATTCATTCTAGCTGAAGATTCAGAAGTCTACAGTGTAATTCAGATTTTTTTATTCCAAGTGAATATGTAATATTCTTTTTCTTTTACAGTTAATTGTTACCTTCCAGAACTCTGTTTTCAGTGGTGACTTTCCAAGGTATATTTATAGAACATGGCACGTGTCAGTAGACTGTACAGGGTAGGTCCCACAGCTATCTAGTTAACACTTATGAAGTGATGAGCTCTGAAAATTACACTGATGGATTCGTTTGTAGATTATGATGCCCCACGGAAATCACCTTGCCTGGGAGGCAAGAGCAGCTGCAAGAAACTTCTGCGTCTAAGCATCCTCCAGAGGAGCTACTACCTCTCTGGGAAGGGCTGCCTTCCCTCGTGGCCTTTGGAAATGTACACAGAAATGTGGGCAGTAGGGGACAAGACTGCCTGCCCTTCGGTGACTTCCACAGGGATCAAGGAGAAGAACAAGTATTTTTACACATACAGCAGTAGAAAATTAAAATTCAAGGCAACAAGGGTACTAATAAGCAACATAATAGTTCAGAAGTAACTAAGATGTCACGACTAAATGAAATAAAGTCACTGTAAAGTGCCTAGAATTTATTTTTAAAATGTTGATACAGTGTTTCAGCAAATCTAACTTATATTAACCACAGAACTTAAAACCTGCTTGGATATGAGAGATGAGGCATATTTCACTGCAGTGCCATTCAAAGACTTTCAGCAAAGAATAACACTAAGCAGTGATTTCTGAAGTCTTGGAGACAAGGCAAAGGGACACCACAGAAATCAGGGGAAAGGCACAATGTAAGCTAGTGTTGTTACTAGAGAGCCAAAAGATAAATAACTGGAATAATAAATATACCAAGAGGTCTAAAGAGGAAAAGATTTAAAACATCGGCTTGCACAAGCAAATGAAGTGATGCAAAGATACAAGGAAAGAGACAGATAATAAAAAGGACACAAAAATGCAGCCATGAGAACCTACCCATGGACATCTATTTGACAAGGGAGATTTATTTAATGTGGGAGGAAGAAAAGCCCTTTCCCCACCTGGAGTTTCCAAAGTTACAGGAGAGCTGCTGAACAGACAGTACTGTGAACAGAGCAGTCCCATGCAATGGTGTGTCCCTTGCCAGATAAGTATTAATCATCCACTCTTGCTTTATCTATAAACACAGAGCGCAGGACTTCCCTGAATTAATCCTTGTTTGAACTGCATAGGGGATTAGGATGGGAAAAGAACATCATGAATCATCAAGTTTTTTTCACTATCACAAGCAACAATATTACAGATATTCTGAACTCCCTCTTAAAACAACCTCCAGTGTTTGCCTTCTGTGGGAAGACATTTCCAGAACCTAATACTTACACTTTATGTTCAGCATAAATTATGTTCTTTGATTATATGCAGTGATCCCTGTGGCAAAACTGTCTTTTGGTATAAATTTCTGCCTTCCCTGCATCTGCTCCCCTGTGTACTTCAAGCCAGCAGTAATACCTTTAGTCACTCTTAGTTTTGCTAAGCTAAACCACCCAAGTTCTTTCAGCCTATGAAAATGAGCTCTCTGTGACCCTCAATCATCCAGGTAGTTCAAATTAATCTTCTGGAAGCTTTAGCAAAAGAGTCTGCCACACAGTGCTCCAGAGGAAGCTCTGTCTTTGTTGTCTTTGATGGAGAATTGTCCCCTCAGAGAATTGTCTCTCACTGGTCTCTCCCACAGCCTCATCAGACACCATGACACCAGCTATATAAACCCCACAGGTGTCTCCTCCCTTTTATTTTCCAAAGAATGGGACTCAGTATATAGAGAAATATATATATATATTTTTCCCTAATAATATTGATTTTCAGTTTAAGGGCTATCAGTTACCTACTTGCTAATTAAATCAGTGTTTCACATGAGTTTTATATCCCTCTGGAGTCATCAGGTACCATGTCAAATACCTTGCACAACTTTGAAGTATGTTACAGTGACAGCTATTATGAGCCCAGTCTTTTGATCATCATTGCTTAAGCATCAGCTAATCAGCAAAAACTAACTCCCAAACGACCAGGTAGCTTAACATTAACTATATTGTTCTAATTCAGTTTTCTATAAAGAGGGTTCTGCATCAGTCACCCCATCTTTTTTCTTAGGAACAATGATAAGTGAACAGGCCTATATTGCTGTAAGATTGGGCATCTGGAGCTTGACCAGTGTTTCAAAGACGACTAGCACTCATTGTTCATATTGAGGGAGTTACTTTATCAGCACTGTCCAAACTGCAGTCGCTGGGTATTGACAACTGATAGAAAAGCTTTAGCAGATGTGACTTAACACTCCCCCGAGTCCTGCTGGACTGGAAAGGATTTATTATGTGATTAGCATGTTAATAATTTCTCACTTTTTCCCAAATACAGAATACACTATTGGTCATTCCTGCTTTGGTGTTGGTTTTGGTTTGGTTTGGTTGTGTTTTGTTTTGGTTTTTTTCTTCAGTTGATTTCCATCATTTCTGTATATTCACTTGGGTATAACCTCTTTAATTTCTCCTGTGTTCCAAAAATGCATTGCTGTTATCTGCAAAGCTGTAGACCATATAAGGGTCCCTTGCTCTACTTGCTTTCTTATCACTTGTCTGCAATAGGCTGCCTTCTAATCTATATTCATTATTACCAACTTCCCCTTTCTCCCATTTGTTATGTAATTTTTATACTTCTGTCACTTTCTCTCTAAGCCAAAGTAATTTTCCAAGAAAAAAATAACTCTCTTTTTCTGTAGTGGGCTTTGTCAGTGCTCTTAAGCAGTATACAATCTACCTGTTTAAGTTTTTCCTTGCAGAGGTTTGATTCAGAATTGATTTCAGCTTATTAAATTAATCCTGTGGAAGTACTATCTATATGTAAAGTGTTTGATAGCACTTTGGAATGTAGTCCACTACCAAAAAAGTTCCAAAATACTTTTAACCCCAGCAGAGAGATAAGTTATATGGAGTGAAAAATTAAGAGTCTTTTCCAATTTTGAATTAATGAGCCCAGAGCCAGAACATTGCATATAGTTAAGAGTACATCCGTATCAGACATCTGACACTTGAAAAGACTTGGGGGATTAAAAAAAATACCAATCAGCGCTGAGAGATTTTTTTAAGAATGCTTTAAATAATGAAATGCTTTTAACTAACGAGTGGAAAAGGAGAAGAATCAAACCAGTGCCTATATGCATTTTTAGGAAGATACATTGCTTATAGGGCTTAAGTAGAAGGTGGGAAAGAAGGAAGATGGAGAAAAGAAAAAAAAATTGAGATCTGTTGGATGGGGGCCAGGAAATTGCTTGGTTCATTTAGGCTAAACCAAGAGTTTATATGCCACACATATGGAACAACACTAAGAGTGTTTTAGCAGCCTGCTCCAAGGAGTGGATGATTACTTTTCTGCTACAAAAGCCTGTATACATCTGGGAGTGCTCTACTTCCATGACAGAATTAAGACAATACAATGCTATAAAAATTAAATATACTGTATGTTTGATGATACTTGTGCACTCTGCTAGAGTCCTGGTGTACTTGGCACCCAGTTCCCAGCTCCCTGAGCACTTGGAGCACGGCCTCACTCTGACAAGGAAAGTTGCACAGGTAACCATGCAGGTGATCTTACCCTTCAGTGCACTCTACATGAGGTGTGCTTTGTACCCACAAATGCATATTCTTGGAGAGGCCAACTAGTCATCATTTCTAATTAATTAATTACTAATCTGTAAGTTGATCTTAACAGCAAGTTCATACTTCAATAACTTAGTGATGCTATCAAGCTTACAGTTACAGCAGATTTAAAAGCTGTTTACAGATACTAGAATTAATAGTATCAGTAACAATAATTGTAATTTGAAGTATCAATGTAATTTTCATGCAATAAAGGAGCTTAATCTACTAATTTTAAAAGCTTCTATATCCCTGAAGGACAGGGACAACTGAGGATTGATCATACTTTGTGTGTGCAGTCCATAGTATGCTCACAAGCACAAATGGGAAGAAAGCAGAAGACACCAGCCAGGGAGGAGGCAGGCAAGCTGGGCAGCAGCTGTATTTGTAACATAGCAGTGAAAGAAAGGAAAGATCCATCCCTTCCACAGCTTGAAATTTGGACTACGACCTCATAGAGCCCGTAGCAGCAGGTAGATCTTACCACCTCTCTTGCTTACTGTACAGAAAGCTGGAGTCAAAAATCCTGCTTGAACCAAGAGGCAAACTCTGTGAGAACATCAAACTCTGCTGCCAATAATTTGCAGCAGTGCAGCCCAAGGCCAGCTGGAAGACTGACATTTTGCTACCATTCTCACATGCACCATCCCTCAGCAGCTCAGTCTGAGCCAAGGCCTCTGATGCACCAGGAACAGCAAATCCAGCCAGTGCTGGGAACCATGATCTGCACACCACCACCACAGCTAAGCATGAATATCCTGCTCTGCAGAGGCTGCTGGCAGCCTTCTGCATAAACTCTGTTCCCAGGCCTGGCTTTGCTCCTGTATCTTAGTTTGGTGGCTTGAAGAGGTGTGTGGTAATGGGCTGCCTGTCCCCTGCTTCATGTCACTGCTGGTGAGTGTTCTGCACAAAGCTGCTCTTTAGCCAGGCCCTTTGGCTGGAAGTGAAGACAGAAGTTCTGCAGATATGTGCATATGTTCTGCATATAAATCTATGTGTTATTTAGTGCTGTGTCACAGTATCTTGTGCTGCTGTGTGTTGTGTGTTCTGGTAATTGGGGGTTTAGGATTTTGCTAGTGAGCAAAGGGAAACACAAGAACTACCTGGGGAGATGAGTTCATGTGCCATACTTTGAGCATATAGCTTCTAGCTATGCTAAGGTATTGGACTCTTAAAAATACTCCTCTTATGAACTGCAGGAGGTACTGTGCTGGCTTCTAGCAATGAAAAAAAAAAAGGAAGCTTCTAGTGTAGAGCTATGAAAAACATAAACAAAAGTAACTTTCCAACTGGCTTTTGTTAGTGGTGTTGCTCATGCTTTTGGATTCTAGAAATTCAACATTTCCATCACCTCTTGACATTACTTCATTGCTAACTTAGTCCCTATTTTTTGCTTTCCTTAGTTGTTATAGCTGAAAGGCTGATCTTGTTTGAGCTCTAGTCATGTGTACTAATATGTCTATGTATCAATTCCTATAGATTTTTTCCATCTCTGCTTTTGTCACATGTGGAGGCTTTCAGGGTGAAACTACTCTTATAGTTTCCTGTAAAGGTGTGGTAAACAAAACAGTTAAAGCTGCTTTTGCTTATCCATTCAGGTGAGCATTAGCTCTTTAGTTATCACTCATACACTTAATTATTTCTTACTTCCCTTCAGCTCTCTCTATGTATATGTGCTTACTGTATACATCTGAATTAATGTGAAATGTATGGATTGTTCTGCAGTAGTAAAAAAAAGGTAAAGTAAAAATCTAGTTAAAATTGTTCAAAGTATTGTGGTTGTCAGCGTCCTATAGAAAGAAGCAGGTAGAAATGGCAATAAGCTGTAATACTGCTTTATTGCTCTACCTCAACCTCTATTCTAGCAGTGCATGAATGCTATAGAAGGTGATTAACAAGCCTAACAATGCAATTAATTGTAGCAACCTATTACTTCATCAGCTTGTAGTTGCTTTGGAGGTATAGGTAAGATTATTTTGGATGTGTCATATTTTTGTTTGAGGACTGAATGGAAAATTCTTACTCTGCTAGTTTATGCCACTATTCTTGTTGAGGGTGTTGGGTACATAAAAAATAAATATTACCCTGTCACTCCAGTGCTCTTGTAGAGACAAGCTCCTTTCCTGGAGCATGAGGAGGAAGCCTTCCTCGTTGTTCTCACAACTACAACAAGCACAGGGTTGATGTTCTATATGTGCTCGATTGATGTAGGTTTAAGTATAGAAATGGATTCAGAGGCCAACTCTTAAGGACTAATATAGAAGTATAGAATTTGGTCCCAAAGCTCAGCATTGTAATGGCACTTGGAGGTGAGAGTGGGAATCCGAAATGATTCTGTTCTGGTCACTGCCTTGCTGCTGCTGGTCACAGGTTTTGTTGAGCCTCCTTTGCTTGCATTTTCTCGTAGCTGTAATGTACCTTGGTGCCCTTTAAGTCCTGATACCCTCGTTTAACTGCCAGTCTCCAAAATAACGTTGTTAAGTCTAAGATGGCTTGGTCAGCTCTGCTTCCAAATAAGTTTTTCTTCAGTTGCCCTAAACATAAGATTAAGATTTGTTTGCTGAAGTTGCTATTGCACATCCCAATGTAGAATGGGGAACCATCTGCAGGTATCTTGACAAATCTTTGTGCTGTGTAACTGATGCACTAACAAATATAAATTGTCTTTTAGAGCAAACTAACACAACCAGCATCCTTGAAGCACTGTTACTGTAAGGTGTGACAGTATAAAGTTTCGAGAGTAGCAATGACATGAAGGATATAATCTTTGCAGGTTGAATACTGTTGTATTTAGTGAACCAGACTCAAAACACTGCAGTGGTACATGGACTGACATCTATTTTGTAGGCAGCTTCTCTTCTGCACAGTTCTTCATTACGCTTGCGGTGCTGGTGTTCCTCTACTGCATTGCTGCCCTTGTGGTGTACATTGGATATAAGCATGTGTATCAGCAAACAGCAAGTTTCCACTAACTGTAAGTAATAGTAAGATAATTTAATTTTCTGCCTTTGAAACCTCAAAGAGAGGAGAAATACTGCTAGCACAAGAATATCTGAATAGCTCTTGAATATTCAGTAGTTACAAAAGCTAGCTGAAGCATGAACACAAGTCTCTCAGACCAGTCACTACAGCACCCTAGCAGAAAAGGGGACTCAAAGTCCTCGAACATCCATGACATCGTACCTTACACAGTTATTGAAGCAAATTGTGGAATGAAGCTTCACATTTTCAGGTGAAATGTCTTCACCACAACTCTTGTATACGCATTTGAATATACAATTGTTCCATAAATGGAACTTCTGGTAGTTCCTGTGAATTTTCCCTGTGTAGAACACCTGCTGTGCAGATGCAACTATCAGAGGGAAAGAGTTACCTTGTGAATTTTAGTCACATTAAATATCAAAGCCTTGATCCTCAGAATGAGACTTTTTGGAACATGCCCAGAAAAAGACCTAAGGACCTTTAAAGAGAAATTTTAGCATATCATCCATCTAGATTTAAATCCTCTCTAATTTCTCCTATCACCTCCACTTTACTAAACCTTGATTACATTTTTATAAGAGAAGTGCTAGACATCTGATTTTTAGAAACTGATTTCTTACAGAGGATAAGATTGCTTATGCTTGACAGATGCAAAAGGCATACAGTTTTATAGCTACTAATCAGCACAGATTATAACCTGCATTGCAATTGCAATATTGTTAATGACTAAATTTGTTTGTAATCATTAGCACTGATGCTGTTATTTTGGTAATACAGTTGATACTGTCTATGCTTTTCTCTCTTATGTTCATGCAAATTTTTTAATCTAATAATGAGAAATTCTCTTCTGTAGGACTTGGCTATCACTGTCATAACAGCCTTTCTGTGGCTGGTCAGTACTTTCGCTTGGCCCAGGGTGCTTGCGAACATCAAAATGTCCCCAGGGGCCAGCATTATTCCAGGAATTGAATCTTGCAAAGCACCAGCAACAACTTGTCGTTTTGCTTCTGTGACCACCATAAGAACTCTGAACATGTCTGTGGTATGTCTTCTGCCATAAAGGTGCAATAAAGGTGTTAGAAAATAGCCAGTGATACCCAAGAGCCTTATTCTACTGATTGCATGTGTTGCTTTATGTATAAAGATTGCTTTATGGGTTATCTGTTGTTCAGGCTTATTAATACCATGGTAAAACATTGACCATTTTTTTCTTTAAAAGGAAGTTTTTTCAGACACAGAGAAACAGCTCGTATGATCTGTTCGATGCAGTATTTCCAGACACATTTGAGTCTCTAGATTATTTCTGTCTATAGACGAGCACTTTAAAATATGTTGCTGAACCACCTAAGTGATTAGTTGACTGACATAAGCAAGGAGAACACTATGCTTCCTGCTTTGCCTTTTGGTGCTGAACCTGCCTTTCTAATCAACTGTGAGAATTTTTACACATCAAATAGAGGTTCCTTGTAATACAGTGATATAAATCTCATGTTCACAGAAAGACCTCTTCACAGCTGGGCAAATGAGGCTTATTGTATGATGTTCCTAGTGAATCCTGCCTTTCAAAACTGTCTGCTAGTCACTGACCCAATAATAATTTAACCATGTGCTCTGGATGTGCATATGCAGAGATGCTGAGAGACAGAAAAGAATGTCTAATTCCATGCAAAGGACAGAGTAAATTAACTATCTGATTTCCAAAGAAGACTGTTAAAATAGCTTGTAATACTCTAAAATATGTGGAAATGTCCAAATCAAAGGCCTGTCAAAGATAGCGGTTGTTTCCAGCTTGCCTTGAAGTCATATTCTTTTTATTTATAGCAAAACAAACCTTAATCTCACCTATTTTTCTTAATTTACAGGTGCTTGGCTTGCTTAATATGGTTTTATGGGGAGGAAATATTTGGTTTGTATACAAGGACATCAACTTGCACAAGCAATCAAACAGAATTTCTCAAAGTCCAGGAATATATTCAACTCAAAGAGGAATATAAAAATAAGCTGATACTTTGAAGTGTTCCCACTTTTACATTACACTGCTAAGATCATGGAGCCATTAATATTTTAATAATAACTGATAATACTTTGTACAAACTTTTGGTTTGTACTATGGTTTGACATAAGATGTTGGATGCTCCAATTGAAATGCTTATTATTTTGAAATACATCATGCCTTTCAAAGCTGTGCAGCTTTTTATTAAAGTTTTTGAAGAGCAAAATGTTGAGATAAGGAACCTGAAAGGATCATAATCCAGATTAAACTAGCATCTTGGGAGGGATGGGTGAGAAGCAATTGCTTTTGGGTTATTACTGCAACTTTTTAGTTCTAACAAGTCTTGGCTGAAAAATGAAACTTAAATGCAACTAGAGAATGTGAAAATGCAGTTCAGCTTCTTCCTGTCACTGGTACCTTGTAAAAGCCATCTGAGTAGAGCTCATAGCTCTGTCAGAGTTGCAGCCATCACACGTTGGTTTCTAGATATTCCAGATTTATTGTATCAAATCTGCTGAAAGTCCTGTCTGGAAGGGTGATACTTCTGTGTTTATGTTGTCACTGTTTAATGGCTTGGTACAATCTCTGAGCAAGAAGATGACTTATAGTTTCACTATAAGCTCATTTAACAAAGATAAGAGAGTGTATGTATACAACAGATGACTTAAACACTTTATAAAAAAAACCCAAACCATAAAACTATGGACCAACACTCTTAAATACTGTAGACATTGAAGTCAATACATTCTAACTGCTAGCATCTGGGCTTCTATGAACTCTTTGAAGTGCATGAACAATGCTTGTGTGTGAAAGGCTATAACTGGAGATGTCTGTCTTCACTGATGTTGTTTAGTGTCTGCCTTCATTGGGAGCAGTATTTGGTTCCTCTCATATGGGCCTCTTCATTAAGATACCTGGCTCTCAGCTGATCAGAAAACATTTTTGGCAAATCTAATAAATGCTTCTTCAGGATTGGGGTTTTTTGTCATTTAAACCATTTAGTATGAAAATGGACATAACACTGTGTATATAACACATCTGAATTGTTCAGTGTCCTGGAGCTACTTTCTGATAGTAAGCTTCCAGTCCAAAGAGCACAATAAAATAAGCATGGCTTGTTGAAAGAATCTGCCTTGAGTCCTTACATTTGCATCACTGCTACAGCAGTATTAGCTTTACAGCTAATGGACATGCTTTTACCTATTGCTGCCCTCATTAGCTGAATGAGTTATCTGTGCTACATGAAGGTTTTTGTTTGTTTTTGTGAAGAGGGCTATCTATTGCCCATGAAGACTAAAACTGCCTGGTGCTGCCCAACAGTTTCTTGCTAGGCTACGGGGGGGGAGTTAACTGTCCAAAATTTAATTTTAATTTCCTTTTAGAACAGTTACAGTGCAACGCTCAGGTGTACTCTTCTAAAAACATGATCTTCCCTTTCTTCCCTGTTCCAGGATAAGGGTTTTCATAGCAATGAGCTTCTACTGTTTCCTATATGAGTTTCCAGTATGAGCAGGGTTACTACCACAAGAAAACAGGCTTGCCTTTTGGTGGCGGTCACTCAAGTACCAAATATTATCCCACCTGACAAAGGCCTCCCATTCTTAAGGGAAGATAAGAGAAGAGCAGTACTCAGTTCTCTTACATCAAAAATGCAGTACTCAAAATCATAATGTAGTCCTCTCAGGACCTTCTGCAACCCAAAAGGTAATTCTCAGCAGAAGACTGGGACATAGGGTTTAGGAAGGATGATATCATTCTTGTATTCAGAAGTGAGATAGGAAATTTCTTCTATAGGTTTGTTTGGAGTTTTTTGGTAGCATCACTGAGCTATGATCTAAAAGGCTGATGAAGCTGCCACATGGCTTTGACAACTAAATGTTTTTTTTTTTAGCTTCGCACTCAGAGGTCTTTAAGGAGATTGACAGTAATGCAGCAATTGATCCAGCTCTTTCCAAATCCTTGACTGGGTAGGTTTTTATAGGTGGGTGGGCCAGGGCATGTGAATTCTGCTAGAAGTCCCATAGTGTTTGCACTTCCTTTACTATTAGAAAATGAGTTATGGCTGGGTAGTCTTCTGTCATTTCAGTGGTCTGAACTGGGTCTACCCTGAACTGATGGTTTTCATACATGACTTTTTTTTGTAATGTTACAGCTACATCACTATGAATAGTTAGGAAGAGAGGGACAAAGAAGAGTCTGCATGCCAAAAACTATTGGACCTTCTCTGTGGCTCTCCTCCTAACGGAGTTACAGACACCTGAGATAAAAAGCGCTGTGCTATTTCATCATGGTGGGCTATGATAGGATCATTAGTACAAAGTTACCATGAAAACCAATATTTAGATGTTTTGGTAATTCTATTACTGTATTTTAAATTTCAAAGCTAGACCTGAAGCAAATTAACTTTTGCCACCCCAAGTTAGCACTGCTTTGAGCAAAAGGTTGAACCAAGCTTTTTTCAGAGTTCCCTTCCTTGTAATGTTGTTTGGTTTTGGTTTTTTTTTTCTAACACCCAATGGACTACCGTTTGCCTTTGTCTGCCTGTCCCCCTTTTTTCTGTCTTTAGCCAGAGGTTTCCTGTTTTCATCATTGTGCACACTTATTTTAAATATGTATTTCATCCTAAAAAGTGAAACTCTTACACTTTTTGTAACTGAAACAAGTGTGTCCCATCCCCAGAGTGCTTTCCTGCAGAAGACAGATACATCAATTATGGCAAGCAAGACTATAGCTGGTGAAATACAGATCAACAAATACAGAGTTATGTTTTGTAGAAATTCAAGCTGCTTGTGTGTGTGTGTTCTACACAGCTAAATGCTAACAGTGTCCTGGCTTTTCAGGCTAAGGTGAGTGTGATGTGTAGTCCACAACAATATTTTTTAAAAAAGGAAATATAACCACATCTCCCTTCTGGCTCATTAGGGTAAGACTTGTTTTCCTTTGCAAGAGGGAGGGACTGATGCAGAATACTTCTGGCTTTGATGTCAGCTAGAGTCCTGAAGCTGAGATGAAAAGGAAAGCATCATGCAGCAGGAGCAAGCAGCTGCTCTCATTTACCCTGGACACCTGCAAAGGGCTGAGCAGCCTTTGCCTTTGAATTGACATCACATTCATGCTGGCAGCACAGAAATACTGTGTCTTGTTTACCCATGGAGGGGAGGAACCTCTTTGGCTGATTTACCAGCTTTTCTTGACTACACAAGAATCACCATTCCTATCAGGAGATCCCTGTGTACTAGGGGAACAAAGGGCCTGGAAATCTGCCAGGTCTCCACTGGTAAGGTATCCTCAGCTGGCAGCAATCTCTCTTTCAGCCATCAGTGAAGTAAGCTCAAAAATGCTCTTGTACTGCATGAATTCTTCTGGCAGCGGGCTATAGTTATGCAGCTCTAGCAAGAGAAATAAAGTATGATACCTGATGTGATGCTAGAGAGAGGGACTGTGAGGAGAAAGAAAGGCTGGATGGAGGCAGTGAAGGAAAATGAAGCTGAGGTGTCAGTATAAGATAGCAATAGGGAACTCCATAGTGAAGAATAGAATTCATCATCATTAGGAGGTGTTTTAAGACACCAAATACTTTGATTTAGGGTGTTGTCACCAGTGATATGGGGGTTAGGCCCCTGACAATGCTGAGAAATGTGCATGCTTTGTGTGCCCCTACCATAGACTCTGACCTGGTGCTGGTGGTGACTCAGAGCTTTGCCACCAACCTGCAGGAAAAAAACATCGCAGTTCAAGCCCAAGAGAGATCTGACCAGGTCAAATTGCCAGTAGCCAGTGCAGATGGTGCTGAATGGAGTCACTCTGGGATCTCTGTCTCCCTAGTTAACAAAACCATCTCAAACACAGGCTGGAGCTAGGACAGTGAAATGCCAGCTGACAGGCCAGCAGTATTAGTGCCTTTTATTGTACTAGAGCTGAACAGTATCTTGTGATGTGCAGTGAATTCATCAGGGTTCTGGCTCTGCCTGTGCACATTCTGGTGCTAGCAGCAGAGGGTGTAGGTGTGTAGCTCTCACTGAAGGTAAGAAAGAGGATGGGTGCTTCCTTGATGTGAAGAGCTGTGAGAGGGGGGGTTCATCACTTGCTCGAGGACACAGGGTAGCTGCAGCCTTTTTATTTTTCCCTATCCACCAAAAATGAGCAGCCTGTAAAGCTGGGGGACTTGACCATGCTCTGCTGTACCATGATGTTTTGTCTGCCTGCTCTCCTGCAAACTCTTGGGGAGCTGGAAGGGTGTCGCTTTTGGAAGCTGCCTTAACGTAGTCCCCAGTGCTTCCACAAATGCCTGACTCTTGAGCAAGTCATGACTGCACATCACACATTCTGGATAATACTGAATCATTTACTTGCATTCTTGTGGCAGTATTTAGGATGTGTTTGTTCCTAGCAGATTTGATGTATAGCCTAGAGCAAAGTTGTCACAAAGTCAGTGGCCAGTTTTTACTGCTTAGTCACCTCTAAGTATTAACCTGAATACTGAAATTATTCAAAAGAATGCTACAGGGTAGGAGTTTGTGTCCCCTGCTTAAATACTAGCAAATGAGGCAGTTTCTTTCAAGATTAAGATCAAGTCCATGTATGCTAACAACTGCTATTCAGAGTTGTATTCTAGAGCCTGACTCAAATGTGGAATTCCCTTTTCTTATGGCATGTCAAGTGAATCCAGGTGCACCCTTAACACTGCCCTCCTACAGACACTCAATATTTAGAGCAGGGAAAAAGAAAAAAAAAAAACAACTTACATGTTTTTAGAAGCTTTCTTTATACTTGGAACTTTCAAAAACTTGTCTGCACTCAGTAGTGCTCTTGTCTGGATATTTCATGCTTCATCTTGAGTCAGGAAGGCAGCAACGCAGAGCTAGTTTGTGACATCCCTAAAATTTGTGCCCATATGGATACAGGTAAACATTTTGCACTTCATTTCAGGCCAAGCACTCTAGGAACTAGAGAAATAGGTTCTAACCCTGACTATTTTTCTTTCACTTTTTCCTTAATGAAATATGCCTTAGACAGATCTTACTCACTGCTGTTGATGTCTTCAGTTATGCTTCACTGTGGATCCTGCTTGGCTGATGCTGGAACTCTTGCCCCTTTTACTCTTCCCGGGCAAACCCCATAATACTCAGTAAGGTTTCAAAGTATTTTTCTGGGTATCTATCTTGGTAGGTTCCCTCTCATTCTGCTACATCAGCACTCATTGCTAATAGTGGGGGTGTGCTTGAGCAGCCAGTTGTCATAACTCATCCCCTGTTCAAGGAACCCAATTGATTGCTGTCACTGGCAGGAGAGCTGCAGGTACCTGTGCCCCGTTAGCAACAGGTGGTTTGTACTTGCTATTACATCCTGCCAGTATGTAATTCCTCATTTATTCATAAATCCCACAGTCTTTTCTTGTCTTGTGGCTTAATGTTGGTGCTGCCAGCTGCATTTTCTCCTTACCTATCTGTGCAGCAATTTGACTTAATGCAGTTATCGAGGAGGCTGTATATTGATCCTTTACTGACAATCTGAGTAAAACCTGGTGTTAGCACAAGCTCTAATCAATTTACCTAATTAATTTCAAGTTAATTTAAAGTTTGAAGTAGGTTCTAAAGGACCACGCTCTAGTCCACAGTTGTGCTTCCTTTCTGTGGCCCGAGATCAGCAGTTACTTGTTGCAAATTCCGTGTTACTTCTTGTCTTGTAAAGCAGCAGTAATTTTACCTGCTGCCTTCCCCTGCCTTGGAATGGTAATTTATCTGTTGTTATACATGCTGCTGTTGCCATCTCCTTTTTCTTTTCCCATTTCTACATATCATCCCCTAAATCACCTTCCTCTGGTGACTTCAAATTCTCCACCACTTTCTGCAGATACAGCAGCTATTTTTATTTTTTTGCATCCTGATCTGCTTTTTGCAAGCATCTAATTTTAGCTTCACACTTAATATGATCAGGTTTCCTTGGAGCTCTCCTTTGCTCTAGGGTGAATGGCTGCACAGTGCGTGTTAATCCTTCTGCTGCATTCTGCCACTTCGGGTTTCTGTGGCTTTTCTTTCCCTTTACTGGAATTGAAAATATTGTATTTCACCATTACTTGTTTGAGCCGCTAGACTGTACCCCTTTTCAAGGTCGTTAGTATTTTCTTTTAAAGCAGTTTTCAGATCATAGTAGTTATTTTCTGGTT
Source organism: Ceryle rudis (assembly GCA_033439905.1). NCBI lineage: Eukaryota > Metazoa > Chordata > Aves > Coraciiformes > Cerylidae > Ceryle > Ceryle rudis. Next base: position 39,617 of record JAAGNO010016581.1, on the reverse strand, counting down.
TTACTCTGGTTCTATCAACACAATGTTTTAGGTGCTCCCACAACAGTCAAAGTAATACAGGAATTGTATCCTCAAGGTGCACTTCATAATCTCTACATTAACGAGACAACACTTAACTCGGTATCACCCCTGCTTCTGTGAGCTGAAATGACACACCCTTCTGCCATGGAGAGGTACCTGTAGCCTGGAAGATCTTGTCGTTTTTTTGATTCTCTTATTTCTCAGATCTTCAGCTGGATCAGTTGATATCATTTGGGTGGCATTAGTGGCTTGTCAATGTCATTCATTGCCTGCAGTGACATTAAGCTTGCTGTGCAGTAAAGAAACAAAAGACTGGGCAAACTATAAAGGACAGATGCTGGCTATCTAATGAAAAGAAACATTTTTTTTGGTACCATGTAACATACTAGTCTGATACACCGCAAAAGCAGACTGATGCCTGTAGGCAAACTGCATAATTCTTACACAAGATCTTCATGGAATACTGCATCTCAGGAACTTTCCTTCCCTTCAAAGGGGCCAGTGATGTCTGTGGGGTCTTTGCTGACAAGGTGTGCCTCTTGTAGTCTTGGGACGGGTCACATTTGTACCATGTTTGGTTCAATGGATCATTTCACTTTGAGTTGGCCAGAAAAAAAAAAAAAATCCCTGATCAGCAGCAGAAGAGGAGAGAAAAGGTCACAATATGGTAATAATGGGTTGAATGCAGAGAATCAGAGATACGTTCTTTCTGGATGTGAAAGCTCAGAGCTGAACTCAGGTTTATCGGAGGTTACCAGTAGTGACTGTGGTGTACAAGACCTCTTCATGAAAGATTACAAGCAATGACTCCAGGCACGGCACCAGTAGTACCACTGGAGAAGACTTGTGCAGAAATGGGCATAGTACTGGTAGGAGGTCTTCCCAGAAGTTCACAGATGCAGGTAGAAGAAGCACTTACAGTCAGAGAAGAAAACACTATGTGCCAGTAGAGGAGATGAGGGTGATTATTTTTAGCTTTAGTTTCCACAGAGACTGTGCAACGAAAGTACTGAGGAAGGACTGGCAGGCAGAGGAGGCTGTGAGGTTTGCACTCAGCTTCATGAAGAGCATCTTGAGGATTAAGCTAGACAAAGAAATGAAATTGAGAAATGCACTAGTAAACCAAAAATCCAAAGGGACCATATCCCCATCTTGCCCTGAAACCCTGAAAGCTTTTAATCAAGGAAGTAGTTTAAGTTTGAACTTTGCTGATTTTTCTGATTTTACATGCGGCCAATGTGGGCACTTCAGAAATTTCAACCTTGCTGGACTGCTGGAAACTTGGAAGATCACTGCTTTCCTCTTTAGAAAACCATGAACCTTTTCTCCCATTTGCTGGTCAGTTACTTGTATGGATCTGCAGCAAGTGCAATAAGCCTTCAGTCTGGAGTGACAGAGTTTTACCTGCCATGCACCAGTGCTAGTGCCCCAAAATGAGCAGGACTGTGAAGGATCAGTCCCTTCAGGATTAATCCCTCAGGGTACCTTTCAGTTGCACTGTGACCTACAGTTAACAAAGCTGAAAGGACAATGAATCTTCCCCTCAAGAAGAGCCAGCAGAATGATTACAGCCAAGTTCTGGCTGGAGGCACCCTGGGGCTGGCTGCTGCTTTATTTTGTGAAGTCGGTAAGTTCATTCTTTTTTAACTTGGGGGTGGGGCAGGGAGCTTGTCATTCACTGATGAGATAGGATTTCTTCAGGAGCATGTAAAAACATGGTATTGACTCAGCCCTAGATGTGCATTAGGAAATCCCGGGGAGTAATCACCCTTTGTCCTGACTTACCTGTCAGAACAGCACTGAAATACAGACATTTCAGGCCAGTTAATTTAGTTCTTTGTTAAACATCTGAGCTGGCTCCCTCACCCCAAGCACAGCAGTGATGGGGAGAGGGGACAAAAGGATATAACGTACTAGCTGCAGTTCTTCTGGTCCTGGAGGGTACATTAAAGCAGGTTAGCTGTCAGCTGTCCTGTGGGGACTAACCACCCAGTGCAGACAGCATTGCAGCACTGCTCTACTCACTTCCCTTCCCTCTTATCCCCTTCAGAGCCAGTGGGATAGACAGGACCTCAAAACAATCCTGGCATCAGACAAAGTAGTTGGGAAAATTTCCTGCTGAGCTTGATATATTACTGAACGTGATGTATTGCTTTTGGATGCTGTTGGGACTCTGGGCCCCGAGCAGGTTCAGAAGTGTGTGCTCAGGCACCTGGGGAGGCTTTTGGGGCAGTCATTGCCCACCAAGGTGTCCAACTTCAGACACTTTCAGAGATGGGTAACAGCTGAATCAGTGAGGTTGTGTATCTGGATTTTAATCTTTGTCTTTTAATCTTTGATAGTATGTAAATACTGCTGTATCTCAATGTAGGGAAGAGGAAATACTTTCTGAAAGGTCACTGTCAGAAACTGGTGTCCATTTTAATGTTGCTTTTCTGAACTTCTGAAGTGTTTTGGGTTTGTTTTGTTTTTTTCCTCTGGAATTTTGGGAGTGTCTGATCTTACAGATGTTTCTACCGCAGGCTGCATGCCCTTACTTCTGTAAGGTCATTCCAGAGCAAGCACATAAGATGTTTAGCCCTGGTTGCTGGCAGTCAATGGGGAAAGCTCGGCCTTCTCTGTAGACGTCAGTGTGGTTATACTGCTGGCATGAAATGGGACGGTGTGGTCAGGTTGGATATTGCAAGGAGAAGTGTTCAAGAAATTCAGTGTGAAAATGGGTTGGATCCGATTCCTAATCGCTTTGCTGACCATAGTGTGCAGAGAAATGCCAGAGCATCCTTCCCCAGAAGTGACCCGGCGTGCTCCTCGAGAAGATTAATTCTACAGCGGGATCATCTTTCCGGATAGGTCTGGACTGTTAAGCAGCGTTACAACCCCCTGTTTTACCACCTCGTCTCTCAAATACGCTTCTTCGTTCTGCCTTTCTCCCCTTTCCCGGGCCCCAGCACCCGCAGCCGCCTTCCGCCGTCCCGCCCCTGGGCTGGCGGCCCCCGGGAGCCGCGCCCCGCTGCAGACCCCGCCGGGTGGGTGTGGGACAGACGTACACCTCCGCCCGCGGCAGAAGCGGCAGCCCCTCGGCCCTCCTGTCCGTCCTTCCCGCCGGCCGAGCCACTGGGGGTCAGTCTTGCTCCGCTAAAGCTGCGGCAGCGGCGGGGCCCCGCTCTCGGGGGGTGCCCGGGGCGCCGGGGGAGGGCTGGGGGAGGCGGTCCCGTGCCCTCCCGGCTCCGCCACCAGCGGTGCCAGCTGGCAAGAGTAAGGCGCAGTCTGGGACACCGACATCCTGCAGCCGGGCTTCCCTGGAGGATCCCCGCGCCTCAGTTTCCCTGTCTAAAATGCAGCACACCACCTGTCCCCCTGTTCCTTCTCAGCAGGGCCCAGAGGTCCTGGTGAGAGTCTTCAGCTGACCAGTTGCCGAGCAGATGGCAGAGACCCCTTTGCTGTTGCTTTTAGTAATTACAGGAGAGGGAGATGGCAAGAGCAAGCTGAGATCAAGACAGCAAAGGGGAATGCTGATACTCCTCCATTCCGCGGGGCCTATGTGGCCAGCCGTGCATGTGTTGTCCTGGCAAGCTGCTTGGCCCTTGTTGGATGCCGTGCTAGGAGCCCTGCCAAGTGTGCAGGTCTGGCAGCTTGCAGGCCTGCCAGCTCAGCTTGCGGGCCAGCCAGCTCTGCTGCCTACATGGATGGGCACCAGCCCACAAACCTTCTCTGAGGTTCATTTGCACCACGATACGCACAGCACCTCCAGAAACAGTCGGCTGTCACAGCTTGCCAGCTCACCATGGGGTGAGCCCGGTGCAGGCACCTGGGCAGGATAGGCTGTGCTGGACCCAGTGGGGCTAATTCAGTCAGGCCCTGTGCAAACACAGCACTGCTGCTCCGATTTACATGGACCCAGCTGGTAGCTGTGGGAAGGAATGGAAAATCAGACACAATGGTGTGGCTGGACCAAGCCTTGTACTTGTACTTCTTGCAGAAACTCGCTGAAGCTTGTGTCATCTTCAATCTCCTGGCCAGACCTATGCTTTTTTATTTGGCTGCTTTGAAGCACATCTCCTGATAACATGCTTCCAAATGCAGAATGAACTCAAAGGCAAGTCCCAGAAAGTAGTCTGCAGACCTCGGATTGCTCACAAAGAATGGGTGATGCCTTATCTCCTGAGATCTGAGACTCAGCTGATCTACCTTTGCATGTGGTGTGTAGACATTGATATCTGGTCTAGACAGCCAGAAAGAGCTGCTTATAAGGCACAGTTCATCTGATCTATTCTAGACAAATGTCTGCTTTGCAGTAAGTCACCCCCAAAGTCTCTCTTTCTTCCCAGTGACTGCAGAGGGAGCTTGCGGTGTCTATCTCAGATTAAGTGTGTGCAGGTAAAGCCCAGCAGGCGCAAAGCCTGTGTTCAGCCTTTCAGCTGGACCCTTGCAAGTGGCTCGTTATAGTTGGGGATCTCAGACAATTGATCAGCTGAACATATGCAGTTGTGGCTGCTTGCCGTTACAATGTTATTTCCATTATGGTGTTGCAATTTATGCCTTAAAAATTACCTATCAGCTAGATTCTTTGCTCAGGAGAAAGAGGTTTTTCCCCCTTGTTTTATCACCCTTTTCTAAGGGATTTCAAGCCCCACTTCCTGTTCCTAGTGAGCAGTCACAAAATGTCAGCCTCCTGGGCAGACATTCTCCATCTCTGCAGCTGAAACTGTTCTCCTGTGTAGGTCTTTTGGAGACCATGAACAAATACAGTATCAGCATTTTTACATTCCTTGATATAAATGAAGTTATATGGCCAGAAGCTGAGACTTCTGATGTTTATTGCAAGTGCTATTTATAATACCAACATGAAAGTGGAACATTTTTGCACTAGAAGTACAATTGCTTTGAAGAAAAGCACCACAAAAGCACTGATATGATCACACATAAACTACTGCTGGTACTACACTAGTAAAAGTGACCTGTGCTCTTTCATAATCATTCTTGAAACTATCAGAGCAATGTTAATCCAAAGGTCTCAAAGCACTTCAGTGATGTATAATAGGTAGAGATGCAACAATCAAAAGCTGTGATGGAACTCTCACTGATTTTTGTAGACTTTGGGTAAAATAAATGTGTAACAGGCAGCTGGAGGTCAGGAACTGTTGCCCCCAGCCACTCTGCTTGAACCACCAAGCACCCTTCTTCCTTTTCTAGTCTCAGTCTATTGGTGTCATCACACTAAAATAAATGTTACCAGAGTTCACCCCTTCTGACTATACAACCAGAGACTAACAGAGCTGTTGAAGACTATAGTCTTCATCACCTAGTCTGACCCTCTACAGCACATAGCAGCTGTTCTGAAGTCTTGAAATGGTGGAAAGGCCTCCTGGTCTTAGCTAATTGTTCCAATACTTAAATGCCTTTATTGGCTAGAACCTGCATTTAATCCTTGCTCTCAGTCTAGTGACATTTTTCAACACTGGATCTGTGCTTACAAAGACACTTCTGAAAGAAAAAAGCACAAAAGCTGGTTTAGCAATTACAGAACTGTCACTGTTGTAAAAGACCTCTAAGATCACTGTGTCCAAATTAGATGAGGTTCCTAACATTTAAAGCTGTACTGCACAGCATAAGTATTATAATCTGGTTTTTATGAAACAATATGTTTCTTTTACATATATTCAAAGTATCTTTTCATGTATTGTTCCATACAATATGCAATAACTGTACATCTAGGTCAGTCAATTCTGTCTTTGGTTTTGCTCTCCTAAAGATAGGCCAAAGGAAAGAATGGCTGTACTTTGGCTCCATGAAACCTGAATTCATTCTTGATTCCTTCCTTCAGGAAGGAAAGTCAACAGTAGTAGGTACAGCTGAAAGGAGAATTTTGCTGTATTTGCATAAAGCTGATGATTCAATAAAGCCTTGTTATTCCTTGTGTTTGTAGACACTAAGCGAGGAAAGTAGTTCTGTGCATGGCCAAAGCAAGATCTTACAGTGAAGATCGGGATGAAGAATCAGTTGGAGCCGGAGATCAGCATTGTGCATATTGAAGCAGCAGCATAAGAAAGGACATAGCTGTGCTTTATCATCTGCACGCTTGTTTTGCCATGCAGCAAGCTGCATGGGACCTAAAAGATGCCTTATCTTGTCTAAATCTGCCCTCCAAAGGGCTGAGTACACCAGCTAAACTCACCTCACCTGGACACAGGCATTCTAGGCAGTGTTACCTCTTAGATCTGACAGCTCTTAGATCCATGGTGACTCTTTGTACAACTGTCAGTTGTTCTGAGGTTAGAATATGTGAGCATCACTGTGAAGGTAGTTGCTTTTTACTCAGCTGTTGGCCAGCTGTGGGCGACTACGGCACCAGCAGTGTTGGCCGTGACAGTGTGTTTGCATACATGGATGTTCAGAGCATGCTGATACTGTGTTACGCTGCTGTTGAGGTGGGTTTTTTTTCACAAGAAGGAAAAAAAGAAGTTTGTACAGTTCAGCAGCAGTACTAAACAGTACTAAAGAAAAATGGGTTTTCATCCATCTCTTTCCAAGTTTCCTGGATGAAACTACAGCCTGTCTCTGTCTCTCCTTTAAAAAAAGGTAACTGTGTCTTAGTTACAATAGTGGAATGTGAGGAATTGAGGAAGCAGAGTGACTGTCCCAGAGAAATGCCCAGGAAAATAAATACAAAAGTCTGTGTGTCTTTCTGTCATGAAAATAATGTAGTTAACTCTTCATGTAATGAAGATTCAACAGTCATAGGTACCAAGTGTGCCTCTGGGTAGCTTGGACTCAGAGTGATAGAAGTATCAGTTACAACAGTACTACCAGTCACTGCAGAACTTTTCAATATCACTGGGAAACCATCTGCATAGAAAGGAAGAATATATCATATTTACAGCAAATGAGTGCAAACAATAGTGGACTGGAGCTCTGAATGTGTGGATAGTCCTTTTGGTGATGGAGGGTCAAACAACTCTATGACAACCACTGCAGACGCAGTAAACTGATACCATGCCCAGAGAGTATAAATCACTCTTTCCTATCTCTATCATTGTGGTGTTCACATACACTGGGTTTCTGATTGTGCAATGAAATGGTATTTGACTGAAGACGTTTGGTGTTCATAAGAGGAGTTGTTCCTGGGCCAAAGTGCTTCTTTGGAGTGCAACAAAGAATCCCAGCACTGTGATGTGTGGTGATCACAGGATCTTCAGTGAAATTACCATGAGCCTCTCCATCTAGGACCTCCTTTGTACAACAAAGAAACAATGTATGTGACAGATTGGATAAAATCTTCATTTACTGTCCCTGCTCAACTAAACAGAGTATTTTCTGTTGCCACCTGGTATTAGTCCTTTGCTGCCAAAAAACCTTTTTGTAATCAGGAAAGAAATGAAGTCAAGACAGGGAGTATTAAGTCATCATTTATAATTAATTTTCTTTGGGTAAAAATAATTTTCTGAAATCTTGTAGGATTTGCTTGTTTTATATCAGGTTCTTAGCACTTAAAGTATACATGCCCACACTTGGAAAAGATTATTTCACCCCATGTGTTCACTGTCGTTATTCTTTTGACTGTGTTCCACTTGATTCTGTAAAACATTAAATACACCAGAGGAAATACCAAAGGTGAAGATATTGAATGCTGCTAGTGTTACAAAAGATAAATAAGCTGAAAGTGTTGACATGACAGACAGAGATACCATAACAAGCTGTGGATTTTCTCCATTCTGAAACTGCTTTCAAGCCATTGTCTTTTCTAAAGCAAGACAGGAGTGTGAGGAAGGGCTAAAATAAAAGATTGAATGAAAAGAAATTATTTTTAGCTTTTACCAACAAACTTTTCAACCCTGATGTGCTTTTCACCTGTTCTGATGCTCAGCAGGGGCAGAAGACCCCACTTACTGGTGAAAAAACATGTCCATGTGTACACTGCCCTCTCCAAAGGTAGTCAGAGGATGTGGCCATGCCAGTCTGGGGGCACAGAGCTCTTCCAGAAGGAAAGGAGCTATAGCCAGGGGCTGTGGGCAGCAGATGCTTCAGTCCATGACTGACCTTTCTTTTCCTCTTCTTCCCCTCTCACATCCTTCCCGTCTCTCACTTTCTTACCTGCACCTGCCAAAGGTAATTCTGTCTTCAGTCTACCTTTGGGTTCAGTTTCCATAGACCCGGCCACCTTATAGTTTGCAGCTGAGATATATAGAGAGAAAATCACATCTGATTCTTTGGCTGTTCAGAGCAGGGATCATTTGGGAGGCAGCTTAGTCTCATGCACCCTGCTTTAATGCTGGCTTAATGGCAGTGCAGTGTTCATTTTGGAAGAGGAGGTCAGTATCTGCCTTGGGGTGCTGGTGAAGATAACCCTCTGTCCTCAGACTCCTCTTTCTGCTTTAGTAATCCCAGCCCATCTTGGCCTGGTGTTTCTAATTGCCCTGCCGAGGGCTTGGCAGCTGGTTTTGTCTCTGCAGTCAGCTCTTTTTTTTTCTCTGAATGCTCTTTTTTTTTGTGTGATGCATCTGCTCTGTCTGTCTCTTGGCCACTATTGTTTGTGGCACTGGATGTTACCTGCATGGCTGGTGCCAGCTGAAGGGGCTCATCGCTCTTCTTCCACCTCCGGGCTCCCGAATGTGTGTTGAATTCATACATTTTGCCAGTAACTTGCAAAAAGGGAGAAAAAACCCACAGATTAAAATCATTCCTGCTTTAGCAGATTAAGACATAACAGTTCTTCTCAGGATGAGGTTGAAATAAGAAATGTGAAGCACCTAGAAAATCAGCTGAGTTGGGGAGATAGCCCGAGAGGGAAAGCCTCATTTCTGCAAGCAAGGGTGGGGACCTGCGTGTTGTGGCAACCACTCCAAGGGGATGCTATTCTGTCAGCATAAAAACTGGCTCTGCAGTTTTTTCAAAAAAGAAAAAGCACCTTCTTGTCATCCTACACTTCTATCCATTTTATGGCTCCTATGGGTTAATGTGGACAGTGCAACAAACATATCCGTAGTCCTTAGTTATTAGGACTAACTCTCCCCAAGCTTTTGCCTGTGGCCATTCTGATCAAGGCCACTGTGTATGTCTGCACCTATTTTTTCAAGTAGAGTTGCCTACCTGAAGCAGCAAAACCTGCTAGGAACAAAATACGCTACATACACCTTGAGACCATGTCAGGTCATCTAGGTTGACCCAGGATTTGGAGATCTGGGATCCCAAACAAGTTTTGGCTGTATGCGTTACTTCTCCATTTGCAGAAAATGCTTTCCTCCAGTCTTGCTGCGCACATTGTTATCAAGAGAGTGAAATACTGTGTATTTTCTGTTTGTGCAAGTACATGCTTCCCCCATATATATAAAATATTGATATGTTGAGGTTGTTTAGTACATATGGTTACCTTTGCTTGTTAGAAAAATTTTTGGCCCTCTTCAGATTTTATGGGTAATTTCTAATTGCACATTAAAAGCAAGTATCTTCTCCTTTGGCTCATTTACTACCTAGAGATAGATGAAAAATTTGCTATGTGTCCACTGTGATTACTTCACAGTCTAAATCACTGTCTCTTGCTAAACAGACAATCAGGAGCTATAGTGGTGCTTCTTGTAATTAAACATTATTAATATGAGACAAACAAAAGACAATTAAGGCCTGGGAAGAAATGGTGGTTACATGTTACTACACGCTACAGTTTATATCAGAATTAATGGTTTCCGACACATTAAGAAAATTTGAGTAATTAAAGATGAAACTGGATCTCTTTACATATTATTTTTTCTGACTGTTTACAAGGTAGGCATGTTAAAGCAGTCCAGATCAGGAACTGACCATCCCTTCTAATCATATTCAACAGATGATGTCCTGGGAATTATTAAATCTCATTTCCAGACCGCCAACACTTGATCCTCCAGGCTTTGGGATGAGCCATGGAGAGGAGAGGAGTAAGGAGCACACATTCCTATGCTGACACCAAAAACTGTGTTATAGCTTAATGTTTGTGTCAGGCATGACACAGATGCTATGGCTCTGGAGGGCAGTCTGAATGGGCTCAGATATCTTTAAGTCTGGTGTGGTCAGGTTTGCTGGGAAGGGAGCCAGCAGAAAGCCTGCAAAAACACTGGGAAGCAGCACTTGCAGTGTCCTAGAGAAAATCTATATTTAATATATTACAAATGCAGTTACACAGGGAAAAAGTAGGGACATTGGAGCCCATCCCTCCAGATCTCTTTATAAATAGCAGGTGAGCTTGGACCTGAACCAAACTGGCCTTGAGCAGCCTTGTGGATGGACTTAATTGCACAGTAGGATCCCATTTGTTTGCCCAAATTCTACTGCAATCCCCATGCCTAGTGTTTCCCATTAGCTCATGGCATCTGACAGCCCTGAGCCAGCTAATAAGAAACACAAGGTACAGGCACTTGAGTGGAAATTTGACCAGATGAATTCAATCTTTGAAACAAGCCTGCTTTCTTCTGGATAATTTTTAGACCTATTGTTTCAGACCTATTTTTGGATCTATTTGTTAAAGACCTATTTTGACTGACATATTTTACCAGCCTCCCCCACCCCATGCAGAGGCCCTCAGCCATTTGACACAGGGCTGTGCACACTAAAGCCAGGCCAATCATTGTAGCGTGGGGCTCAAGCAGGGGCTGTGGTCAGGGGAATGAGGTAGGGTGGATCAGCCCTTAGAAAAAAAAAATAAATTCTGTAATGAACTGTGCTGCAGAGCACAGTGGTCATCACCTGGGGAAAGGGATAAGCACTACATCTCCTGGGTCATCCTGGGTTCCCTAGCTTCTGCCTCGATTTCACTTTTCCAAGCTGGTTAATTAGATATGCTCACAGTTAGCATAGATGGAGCCTGGTGACACATGGTAGCTGATGCCACCACAACTGTATCTAAAACCAAATGACCTTCTCTTTCCACCCCAACAAGCAATGCTCAAGCCCTAGATATACAGCAGCAATGCACTGCTGTTGCATGGGAGGAGTTTTGGACAGGAGCCCATAACTCACCCACTCACCTGTGCCCAGGGAGAGCTTTAAGAGACAAAGTCAGTACATCTTCAACTACATTAATCTGCTAGCCATTTCCCAAATATGTGAAGGGCAAAATGACATAGCCATGACAGCACCAGAGCAACAGGTTTGCAGGAAATTCCTCCTCCCCTCCCACCTTCCTATATAAGATCCATACATTCAGGTTTAGCAGAGGAGTAGTGAATAATCTGGCCATTGGATGTGTGCTTTCAAGGGCCATAACTATATTCTACCATTAGTGTTACTAGGGTGCTGTCTTGATTTTTGCTATCTGTGAAATATAGCTCCCATTCTCCTTGGTAACAGCAAACATGAACTGTGAAAAGCAAATGCTGAACCATATTTAAATCAACTAATCTAGTTTGTTTCCAGCCAAGTATTCATATCCACTGTTAACTGCTTTTTATTACCTGGGTCCCTGGCTTCTCCATCAAAGACAGTGTTTAGCTTTGTCATTGTCTGTGAAGAGAGACAAAATTTGAAATGGATCCTGTGAATTAGTTAAGTAAGAAGGAGGAGCAGTGACTTGGAAACAGTGACCTACATGGATGGAGGTGAATTTGTATGACTTGCATACTGCATTCCCATAGGCTAGGTTTAATCAAGACTGGCAACAAAAGTCATTTGTGGTGTAGGGGGTTGCCACTAAATGTTCAAAGGAGAATTAATAAGGTCTGACATGCTAAATGCCTCCACATGTGTAACCATGAGAGGGTCACCTCTACCCAGAGGAAGCTTGGGAATCCCCTCTGAAGAACCTGGGGAGGTAGACTACAGTAGTGAAAGTGCCTTGCAGCCTTTATGCTACATAGCCTTTGTCATACGACTATGAAAAAGGAAGGAGCCCCAACATCTAGGAGCAAAGAAACATCTATTACAGTGGAAATAACTATGGCATTTTGCTGCAAACAGTTTATCAAGACCAAACTCTTACAGCTTAGGTACACTTGTGTACCTTATGGGTTGCATTCAGGTGAGTCAGGGTTAGCTGTGCAGGTCAGTGGTGTGTCAGCAGTACAACACTGCCATCAGTGAAGCAGGGGCACTTGCCATCCCGCCTCTCTGGCTGCAGGAATTCTCCTTGCCACTGCTCTAGGCACAGCTTCTTCTGGCCTCCCATGTTTAGAGCTGCCAGAGAGGTTGGATAATTCAGCACTTTGAAGCAAAGGGGACACAGCGCAGGTGAGCACCCCTCACACCCAGTGTTGCCTCCAGATAAAGAGCCCAGTAGGTGCACTGAAGTATTTTGCATTTGGGGGTAATCCTTTTTTCCTAACCTATCATTTTTATATTCTTTCTGGAACACAGACACTTTTCAATAGAAAGGGTCCTACAATGATAATGCATGATGGGTTTGGGCAAAACTACATTCTCTTTTGAGGTCACCAGCACTTACCACAACCACTTCTTTCTTATGTTTCTTCTTTTCTAAAGAAAGGAAAAGGCACATTGTAAAGAAAAAGATTTTTCTGACAGTGACTAAAAACACTAAAGACAAAATTTCCTCAGACAAGTAGACATTCTTGGTACTCAACTTCTGAGACATCTCAAACAAGCCTCATTTCTTTTCAAAGGCTGATCCCTCACACTGTTTGAAAAGAGAACTCCTTCATATTATTCTGGAGTGAGAATCCACAGTTGCCAATGACTAATCAAAAGTTTAGCCTTGATAAGTCTTATTGCTTCAGTAATCAATAAATAACAACGGTTTCTTTAACAAGTTTCCCTTTCTAAACATTATGAACAGATATAGAAGTTCACCTTTGGTGCTATTTGAACTACAAATGTAGATTTTATTTTCCATGAATGTTTGTATTTGCAAAGCTTGGGCACTCAAATGTGTACTTGGAGACAAAACAGGGAAGCACTGCAGAACCAGTCAAATAAAATTCATATTGAAGAACAGTTTGGTTTTGTGTGAATTTACCACACTATTAACTCATCCCACATGCAAACAAATACAGCAGCAGTGCCATAGACGTCTCGACAGCACAGATTTGTGGATGATACCCAACTAGTTGCTATGATTTCTTCTTGCTCACTCCTTGCCAATTTGTTTAATGGCCTTTCTTTGGACAACTGTATGCCTGGCCACCGATGTGCTTTACAACCAGGCATGCAATACTCTGAAGTGCTGCAGATGGGTCTCAACCTGAGCACTGATGAGAAACCTGTTCTATCTGGCCTTTGCTGCCCAGCATTTGGGAACCAGTATTTCAGAAAGCACCAAACATCCATTTTTGTGAAACCAGATGATGCTTAAATGTCTCAAACTGGACAACCAAGAGAACAGCTAATTTGGTTGGCTTGTGTTAGTCGTGTTTTTTTTTCAAGCTGGGAGATACTGACTGAGGAGAGGGAGTTATAAAAAGCAGAATCTATTGAGCCCATAAGGGCCTTACTTGCTAGCAGAAAGCTAATGGGACTAAAAGGAACAAGACTGCTTAAAAATCCGCCTTTTTTTTATGTGCAACTTACACCCCTGCTAAATTAGACAAACCCCTTTAAAAGCACAAATACTTTAAAATAAATCTTCAGGTACGTGAAGTAATGGTGCAAGGGAGCATATGAAGGGATCACAGAACAAGGAATTAGAGTGGGGAGGACTCCCAAAGGTGCTGTAGAGGGATGGGATTATTTTTTCAACAGATAGCATATGAATTGCATGTGAAAAATCCAGTAATTCTTTAGCACCTCTGTCAGAATACCAGACTACTCTGAGTTTGCTTTTTACCTAATAGTTAATAGACTTGAAGACCAAAAGGACCATGAAATCATTTAGGCAGGCCTCCCATAATCAGCTAGGGTTATTTAATCTCAGTACTTTTGTACTGGGTCAAATTTATTAGTCTAGAAATGGATTTACATAATTTTACACTGTAAAAAAGTCTCATTGTAAGGTACTAAAAGATAAAAACCAAGGTACACACCTGGAGCATTTCCCCTGTAATGAAAAAAAGATTAAGACTATAGTTAACAAACGTCATACTTTTGCCTACATAAAAATAGCATGCTTTGTCCTCTTTCATTTGGCAAGAATGATGTTTCCTTGAGTTCTGGGATTTGCTTGATTTGTTTTGTTTCTGGTTCTGCCTTCACTGAAGATCTGCATCATTTAATGCTGCTCTCAAACATGAAAACACCTCTGAGCATTACTCTAACACCTTTCCAAGAAGGGATAATACAAAAAAAAAAAAAAAAAAAAAGTCTTTTTTCAAATATTGTCATTATGTACCATCCTCGAAGGAAGGTCAGTTTTTTGTGATGTTTGCAGATAATACCTTTTAAAATATTTGAAAGGTTGTAGAAGTTTTTGAAAATAAAGACATTGCTTTTTAATGGCGGGGCTTGTCTCCCGATGAATCACTTGCCCTACTAATAAATAATAACAATAGCCAAGCTATAAGCTGCTAGATTCATTTGTCATTTTTACCACATTTGTCATTTTTACCACAAATTGCTAAATTCCTTGCATACACCATCTGAATTATAATCACAGTCATTTACTACCTCTTTACATTTACTATAATTTCTAAATTTAAGTACAGATCCTGGGAATACTTAGAGAAATAGTATTTGCTTTTTTTTTTTTTTTAAATCCCACTCCACCTAAAGAGCTGCTTATCTTTGTTTTGTGAAGTAAAAAGTCAATTTAGGGTCAGTCTGGCTCGAGCCCACTGAGGAAGCAGTCAGTGGGGATCTCTGCTGCTTCCCACAATGAACCAGAGCTGGTCCCAGGTGCCTCTGTGGCTTTTGCCAATCACAAGCACTTAGAGGTACCACAAAGCTTTATGGGCCAGAGCCTGGGTGTAACTGCAGGAAATCTGCAGAGTTTTGCCAGAACAAAGAATTTGGCATGAGCATCAAGGTTTGGAAAGGTCTCTGGCATCCGTAGCTGAGAGGAAGGAAAATGCATCCAGTAACAACCTATATTCGAGCTCCCTTGGGGTGGGAGCCAAACACAAACCAAAAACTTTTGTATTTTTGGTCAGGCATACACCCTGACTGCACCTCATGAGCATAGCTGCCTTTAGAGGTCACAATTAGTTAGTAGTTAATTCCACTATTACCTTCAGCTAATGCTAATGTTAGTAATCCATGAAAAATTGCCATGGACATTTTTCCTTGATTTCATATTATTACCAACAAATATAACCATAGCCAGTAACAGCATTTACTACAGCCAAGGGCATATCGCTATAAAATATTCAAAGTGTAGATTTCATTACAGCCAAAAGGCCTGAGTTTTCTCTGTCATTGGCAGGTGCTGCTGGGTACTTCCCCAGCATGACGTTCGGGAGGACTCACCGAGGCATGCTGTCTGCTTTGCCTGCCAGAGGGCAGCAGGTGCGGGCCCACGTCACCAGCAGGAACACCAGGTACCCCAGCAGTCCAAGGAGCAGCGAACTGCCGAGGGTGATGACGAATGGCACGTACCATGCTGATTCAGAGTAGAGATTTTCCCTTTTTGTCACAATGGTGAAGCCAGGCTTTTAAAACAAGATAGGAAAAGTTCCTCAAGGCTGCATACTTGTAAGGTTACTGACACCAATGGTACCTTTCATCTGGTTGAACTGAAGCACTGAAGCACCTGGCCAAGCTTGCCCTGAGGCTCTGCAGATGATGGGCAGAGGGAGATAGAGTCTGCTGGAGACAGTGATTCATCTCACGTACCTGTTTGCTGACTGCCAAGGCAGTCTGCCAAGGCAGGTGACTGAAGTGGACGACTGAGCTCCTGAGGGAACCAAAGGCAGGTGAAATGGAGCCCACCCACAATGCAAAAAGGAGATTATGTTTCAATGTCTTATATTAAAAGAAGCATTCCATGGTGGGTTTTAAAAGCCTCAGGTTGCCTGAGAAGCTGCAAGTGCACTGTTGGAGGTGAGCAAGTTCAGGGAATACTGCCATTACTGAGACAATGGTTTCTTGTTACCTAAGGCAAAACTAGAAGTAGGTCATCTTCACTGCAGTGATCATTCAGCCTGCTACTTAAGAGGAGCTGAACCCTGAGGAATTGGGTTATTGTATAAAAAGAAATTAAACTCTTTTTTTTTTTATATCCTGTCACTTGTTCCAAAAGGGAAAACCATGCTTCCTGAGTAGCTGCAATCTCCCACATCTTCTCAAGTACCATGAGATATGTCTCTGAGCTGGCACATCACTTGGTGCTAGCAACTCATTTGTTAAGGTCCCATCATGAAACTATCCTCACACAGATGAGAAATGACTCATTTGCTCTACCTGGTTCATTACCTAGTGTGGTACTATTAGTTTTTGATTGTCTAATGAAGTTTTTATTTAATTTTTGTATTCACCTTGTCTATGAAATTTAGTAGGGTATCTATTTCTTTTCCATTTAAGGATACTTTTTAAATAACCTATTTAACCTTGGGGGTGGGGAGGGAAGGTACATTCAACCCCTAGAGAAACTCTCATATAATCTCAGTATTACCACCACCACTCCATCCTCACTGGGACTGAAGTCACAGGTGACTTTTTGTGACGGGGCTTCTTTTCTACACTACTAGCCTTTCTGATTCATCAAGCTGCTGCACTGAACATATGTAAGGAGTAGTGATGGGAGAAGCTGCTGTAATGGAAGTGCTCTTCTGGAAAATAGACTGAAAGTGAAGGGCTGATATCTCTGGGGAGGCAGATTTAACGCTGTGGTATGTGGTCTAGACTGTTTGTGTTTGTGGTAAAGCATGGGAAAGAAATACAGAATGTTTTGTTATTTAGCTTAACTTTTCATTTCCACATTAAGTAGGGGGAGGAGAAGGCTGTGAGAAAAACACTTACTCCCTCCCAACAGAGCATTAGATAATAAAAGGGCTATTAATCAGTCTGCAAGTTTAGATTTAAGCTTTTTCATAGCAAAGCATCCAGACTTTCATGTGCTTGTTTGCAGGACCCTCTGTTTCTGGCTCATTTACCAGTAACCTCTAGCAGATCCAGACCATTTTACAGTAAATAGCTCTATTACCCATTCACCAGCATACTCCTATTTTCATTTGTGCTTTCAGGAGAAAAAATGGTAATGCCATCTGCAGGCAGGAAGAAGATGGATGGACTCTGGGTGATGGAGAGATGGTGCAGGGATGAAGGCAGTGACTGGCACAAGGATGGGGACAGAGTGGTCTGTAACCTCAGGCCATGACTGTTCTGCAGGCAGGATGAAAGCAAGCTCTCCTCATGTCCTGAACCAGGCTGAAGGAAATCATCTCCAAAATGAAATTGGTAAGCCAGAGCTTGCCTGGGATGGCTGTGCAGAGTAGACTGTATTACTGGGACACAAGACCACAGCTCCACAGGCTGTGCAAGGCCAGATCCCACTCTGGCTGCTGAAAGCTGCACAGGCTTCCTTGCAGGCATGTTGGCAGGGAGCTCAGGAAAGACCCATTCCACCCTTCTGGATTTGCTGTCTGAAACCTCAGTGACACTGAGACTGTGAACAACTGCTTCAGTTCCTGACAGGGAACTCAAAGTTTTACATGACAGCGACCCCAGGAATGGGAAAAAAAGCTCCTTTCAAGTGATGAGAATTTCTTGTTGGTTTTATTGCCTATTTCAACTTTGGTAGCCACAGCTTAATGTGTCCCATTGCTAAAGAGGCACATAGAAGTGCAAGGAATCTGGGGGAATGAATAGCTATGAATAAAAAAAGAGGTAGTGCAAAATGCATGAGGTAATTTTAAAGTTCCAGGCAAAGGTTAACCCCTGCTCTTTCCTTATTAATAAATCTGCCAAAATCTTTAACTTTCCAGTTGCATGGTAATGGCAGCATGCCCAGTCCTTTGGATATTTGCCCTTTTTGTTTTAGAATCTAAAATACACAACATGTGTTATGACTCTGTACCTGTCCTCCATGACATGAAGCATAACAACCACCTTTGGCTTCAGCGTAAGAGCACAGGGCTCAACACTTCCCAGGACGGGACCCACTGTAAGTTTTTGCTTTCCTTTTGAATACGTTTACCCTCTTTTCTTCATTCCTATGGAGATTAGTCCACAAAAGAAATGCAGAACTGGACAAAAATATCAGTGACCTTACCGTTGTGGTAATGACAGTAGTCGGGTTTGGGATGACTCTGATGCTTAAAGTCACTGTTCCAGTTTTAATCAGGTGTGTAGTTCTATCCCTGGCAGATAGTAAATTGTCATCAGTTATATAGATGCGCAGTCTGTAAATCCAGTTTGTATCAAGTCCACTCTTGTAATCAAACTTTGATGCAAGAATCAGCTGAGATGTGTTGGAGCCAGCACTTGGTGAAAAGGTGAAGTGATTGTTCACATTGCCTAAAAAAGAAATGTCAAAATCCTAAAAAATTTACTTTAATCCCCCATTAAAGTAAATGCATGGAACAAGCAAAAAGATTAGTTTCTGTTGACAACTTGTTTTGGATCACTATACACCTGTGCAGTGAAATATTATTGACAAGAATGGCTCCTCAATCTTCCTGATACTATATAGAATAATTTAAAATAATACAGTCATAAAAGCATTAAAATACAGAATAAGACCTTTTGTGGGGACACAGCGGAGAGGAAGCTGTGGAAACACTTCATACCCATAGCGCACACAAGAGGTCACCTGAATGACCTGTCCTTAAAGCCTGGGAGCACCCACAAGCAGCATCACCCAGCCCTCACTTGTAGGTGAGAACCCTACACTGTTGCAGGGCTCATACCACTATTGAAGTGTCCCTGCAGTGGCCCCTAGAACACATGAGCACCACCAGTGTTTTCAGACCCATTCCATTGCATCTCCCTCTGCCCAGAGGCAAAGGCCTTAGAACAGGTCCTCCGGAAGAGAGCTAGTGAGTTCGGAACATGAATTGTCTCCAGGGGTTTGTCTGCATTGTGGAGGCAGAGAGAGGAGTTCACAGATGCTGTCTTCCCAGACCTTGTTTTTTTGTCCTCCTAGCTGGAGATCTGCTAGTGGCCTGGGCTGCAGGTAGGCCATCCAAGACGGTAGTTTCTAGGCAGACCATACATACAAGAGATCAGAGCCATGAAAAGGCACCAAATGTATTTGATCTTGCTCTTCTTGCCCCATAGAGCTCCAGAGTTGAAGTGACCTTGAAGGTCATATTTACTGTACAACACAAAATGGGACATGGGCTGCTCTGTGGCCCAGAGGCCAATTGCATGGCACAACTCATGTCTGTAGAGCCAAATACAAACACAACCTTTGTACGTGTTCGTGCATAAATACCACTGCTGCAGAGCTCCTCTGTGGCATTAAAGAGCTGCAATAGGACAGAAGTTCTCTCTTTTAGCTCACAGCTGGCACCTGGACAATCTGCTCCCTTCTTCTCAGTAGTCATCTCAGCAACAAAACCAAGAATTGCCCCAGTTGAATGTGTTCCCTCAGATGAATGTGTTCCCTTTTTTGTGAAGCCAAGTATCATCCCATACCATTGCAGCTCTCCAAGTGGATGCAGCTCATTACTAAGTTCAAACACATGTTCTTAAAATGGGGTTTTAATGCATACAGCATGGACCTAAGACATGCAGGTTGCTCAGTCGTTTTGAACTGCATACCACCATCTAACCATGAGCTATGCAAAGTAACAGAACCCACCATTGTTTCTCAAGATTTACTCAGCTGTAATTGGAAGGGAAATTCGACTCTGCATATCATTCCAGTTCATTCTTCTGAAGTGCTTGTCAACTGTGTAATTAATTACTAATTAATTAATGTGGTAGGCAATCCAGTCTTGCAAGGGAATTGTTTTAGATGGTAGCACCAGTAGAAAACTCATGGAGAACATCTCTTTTGGTAAGCAGCAAAGTAGTGATGTGCAGAACTTGTGGATCACAACTAGCTCACCATAAAAAGTAGCACATAAAATGTGCTAGATTTTTATTTACAAATCAAAGTGACCCATCAGCATTCACTAATTTTTTGCACTGCTCCCAACTCACACGCCATGATACAGTACCTTCATTAATGAAGTAACGGAAAGATCTGGGATCAGAATCACGATCTTGACATTCAATCCTGAAGCCATTGATATTGGTCCCAACAGCTAAGCTGACTGGGATTTGAAATGAATAGAAGTTGGGTGAACAAACTGGTTCTTCATCATTTACTTCCAAAACATTGACAGTTACCTGAAATAAAAAGGGAATAGCAAGCTGAAGCTCTTTCACTGTGCTGAGCCAGAATTTTATCAACTTCAGAAACTGTTTGGCTTTGCCCATTTTGTTCTTGTAATCAACAGCAGTTGAAGAGCAATGAACCTCCCTTCCAATCTAGTTTCTATCAGAAAATGTCTGTGATCATTTGACCTTCAGTTCTTCTTGTGATCAGCAGTCTTCTGGTAACAGGTTCCTTAACCTGAACCATTTTCCAGAACCTTGGGGTTTTTGAGCTGATGTGTCTGACAGCTTGAATCACCTGAATTGTGTCATAGTTAGAATGAGACATTATAATAGTACCACATATTCATTAAACATCCTTTCAAACCTCTCAAATTGTTTTACAGTCATTAGTTAGGCTTCTTAGCATATTTAATAATAATTCAGAGCATGATTCATAAAAGGAAGGAAGACTCCTTATAGACTGTTCCCAGTGAGAGAGAAATGCTGGTAACAGCCTTCTGCATGGCTGGGAACACCCCAGGTAGCACCAGATGTGCTTAAGGTCACCTGGGATTAGCTGGCTGAAAGAAAAAGGTTACCATTCTCAAAGCTATTTTCCTCTAATGTCTGTTGGTCTTTAACAGGAAACAGGTGAACTTGTCATCGTTAAAAGCTCTTGATGCTGAATTTTCTTTAATCATCACCTTGAAATATTATAGGTGATAAAGAGATTAAGTGTCCCCTACCTAATATCTCTATGGATGGTGCTTGTCTGGAATAGAAAGCAGGCCTAGTATCTGAAGCACCCCAACAGATGTGCAAAAGTCAAATGTAAGGCAGTCATAAGGGAGAAGACATGGAAAGGAGTAAAAAAGGAGCCTGGAAATGAAGGACCCTGGGATTCTTTGAAAAAAAAAGTGACTATAAAATACATTTGTGAATGTACCATCTATATTTGTTTCTTCTGACTAAAATAGGTCTCAGAATCAAACTTGATCACAACCCTGCTGTTTAATGTTCTCATGGTCCCTGGCATGCTCTTGGCTTCTGTCAAATAGCACCACTGAGGACAAAACTAGATCACGGTCAGAGGAAGGCACATAAAAGGTTCCTCTCCAGTAGGCCATGTGGACACAGCTACATTGGATGGGCACTCTGATATTATCCCAAGAGGCTGTCCAAACCCTCACCCCATCCCTAACGTATGCATCATATCCCCTCTGTCCCACCCTACAGAAACACAAGTCTGATGGTCTGCAACACAATTCCTGCATTACTTTGGGCACTTTGCAGTGGAAAAAACATCACACACTAAATTGAGGGCCAAGGGACACTACACGGGGTCCTAAAAGGACTTGGCACTGAACATGGCTACAATTAGGTTGTGCTACCTCGCCTCAAGACCCCATCCTTTTTCTATTTTCCAGTACATATGTAGCCATAAAGAGTGTCTTAAATTGTCTAGGGCACAGAAAACAATTGCTCTGTAGGAGTAATATAGGCTATTAATCACAGCCCAGGTAAAATAAGAAAAAAAAGACTGAGAAAAAAACCCCGCAGAGTTAAAAATACAAAATTACTACTTTAATCCTTTTTGTAAGAAATAAACCAGGACTGAGTGAACAAAGGTGTGAACCAGAGTGCTTTTCCCAATGTTGTACTGCTCTTGCCATGAAGAAGAAAGAAAAATGTAGATAAAGAGGGAGAAGTAGGGTGGCTTTACTCACAGATGCTGTTGCAGTCTTATCTTGGTCTGAGGCCTGTACTATGAGGATGTGTTTCTGAGTTGTTTCATAGTCTAATCTAGCTAAAATCTTTACATCTCCTTTAGTTGGATTGATCCAGAAGATATTTGTGTAATCCCTGGTGCCTCCTCCAGCTATAATGGAATAAGTGATGACACTGGGTGGCCAGTCCTTGTCTCTGGCATTCACTCTTCCAATTCTGGATCCAACTGAGAGACAGAAAATCCATATTTCCTTAACATTTTAAGAAAAATGAGGTAGAGAGTACTTGTTCCAACCAAAACAATGAACCTGAACTAAAGATTCATTTAGAGTTTGTCATCCCTAAAAAAGAAAAGCAAAGGTCTGAGAAAAACTAATTCACCGTGCTGTGCTATGGATCCCCCGTGTACAAGCTTGTCTGGTAGCAAAAAATACCAAAATTCAAGGAATCTGTAGAGAACCACAACAGAAGAGCTCTAGCAGTGAGGGCCACTCTGAGCCCTGCACCAACATGCAGAAACTCCTGCCTTGTGGCAGCTTGAGCACTGGCTTGGTTGGAGAAATAAGGATCCTTGTCTGCCTTGAAAAGCAATTGCTGCTGTTCCTTCTGAGCTGTTTGAAAAGCAGTTTGAATTACCTTTGTGATGAGCATTTATAAAGCAAACTACAAGTGTCAGTGCTATAAACTGTGAGAACAAAGATGGGACTGTGACTGTGACTCTTCAAGATCAAGTCCAACCGTCTACTAAAAATTATCAGGACCACTAAATCATGTCCTGAAGAGCCACATCTAGACATTTTTTGAACACCTCCAAGGATGGTGATTCCACCACCTCCCTGGGCAGCCTGTTCCAGTGCCTAACCACTCTTTCAGTAAAATTTTTTTCCTAATATCCAACCTAAACCTTCTCTGGTGCAACTTAGGCCCATTTCCTCTTGTCCTATCACTAGTTACCTGGGAGAAGAGACCCCCACCTATGACTGGTGGTCACACTTTGCACACAAGCATTGTCAAGGAAGCAAGATGCTGTGGCACTGATCTGCAAAGGTCCTGGGCTGTTGAAGCAGTGGGAAGGACCCTGGCTCTGAGCACAAGGATCTGCCTGATTGCCATCTGGCTGAGCACAGCCTCTCCATCCAAGTACTTCCTTCCCACCCCATCTTCAGGGCACTCACTGCACCCAGGGTGATCTCGGCCTAAGTGAATAGTAGGGTGGCCATTCTGCACCATGCCTGGGCCAAGGGAGCCCTCACTTGTCTGTGTCAGTCTATAATGGTTTCTTTGCAAAATCACACTACCTCCAAACGACTGATTTATCAAGAGCAGAAAATGGTCTAAATCAAGACATCTGAATTCAGTTCCTGGCTCTGTCACAGACTTCTTGTGCAATTGCCGAATTTGTCTGTGTCTCAGTTTCCATCTGTACCACCAGAGTTGTTGCCAGTTTTGTCTATTTAAGGGTAGTAGGTGGTTGTATGGTGAGACTCTGGTTGAACTGGAACTTTGAGACATTCTCCTCATTCAAATATATGAAAATCCATTTAGAGAAAAAAGCTACTTATCAATTCTATCAGGTAGGTACTGTACCTTTAGTAATTTCTGGAACATTAAATTCATATGATAAAGTACTGAAGACTGGAAAAAAATCATTCACTGGCTTTATCCTGATGTAAATGTAGATGATATCTGGAAATATAACAGCAGATTAAATCATAGTCAAGTATGACTGTGAAATTTTCTCATGCATATATTCAAAATACATATGGTATTTCTGTCTCCATGCTGTTACAGCACAGGGAAATATCAAAAGAAGTGTAAAAGGGATACTTGCTTGAGTAGTCAGGATAGGCAATATCTTGCACTCTGACAGTCAAAGAATAAACTTCAACTCCTAGATTAGCTGGATTTTCTAAATCAATACTTTCAGTCATCTAAATAAAAAAGAAACACAATTGTATTTATACTTCCTTACATAAAGTCACAACACATATGATGGCAATTACTTTTTTCAGCATTCTGTAAGTGTGGTCTCCCCCTTAGATATATAGAATTACTCTGCAGGAGTAATATAGGCTATTAATCAAGTCCAGGATTGAATTCCAGTTTTTTTCTACATGTTCACGCTTTGGTGTTTCTTGAAAATTCAAAACTCTTTTTCTTCTGCCAGCAAAATATCTTCCCCTTAAGTGCAGGAAGTTTCATCATTTGGATCATAGGGTCTTGACCTTTTACCTACAGAATTCAAAGCTCACATAATGAGCTGGCTATTTACTCTGCTCTTCCTTGGCTCAACAACAGTCTGCAATTGTTTAATAGTAACAGTTACTCATTGAGCTCACTCCTGCAGACACGTATTATTAAAGGTACCAGGTTCAGCCACGAGTGTTTATCTAGAAGCCAAATTGTTACTAAATGGTGGCTTGCACAGGTTTAAATCCTAATCTCCTGAACTCTCTATTTTTCTGTAGGAGCCTCAGAAATTTTGGGGCAGCAGGACTAAAGCACAGGCATCTACTGTAGAAATTCCTGGAGGATCAGTACACTTCAGATAGCCTGTTACATTATACATACACCGGGATCAAAGGGCTGACAACAATCATCTCCTGTGCAGCAGTGAAAATGCTTTTTATGTTGGCAGATAAAACAACTAAGGGCAATGTTCATTGACATATAGACCTCAGATCAAAACCTAAAGTAAGCCATGCAAAATTGTTTTACTGTTCCTGTAGCACTCTTGTCTTTTAGACAGAAAGCCTATTTTTTTTGTTATGTTTCTCTTTATAGTTGTCCATGGTTCTTTTTAAAGCAATGAGACAATAACCATTGTATACGTCCAGCAACTGGTGGGGGTTCTGGCCAATGCAAATATGCCAGCAGCTCTCAGCATAAGAAACCCATATTTTGACATGCAAAACCACACAAGCGCAAATGCCACCACGCTGTTGTGAAAATTTACCACTCAAAGTGGCTTTACAGTTCTGAACAATGAATCTGGGAAGTAGTTACTGAGTGTGTGTTTTCTCAGGCTTTTCAGTTCTTCATGCTGAATAGCAAGGATATTCCACCGTCTGTCACCAATATATGGGTATGAAATGGCATCAAATTTCTGTTTATCCATATTAAAGTTGGTGCTTCACACTCCCCCCAAAAAAAAGGATTCTTTTTTTTCAGTCATATCTAGCACATTTATTTAAAACTAGAGAAAACAGTTCTCTGCTGAATGTTCTCTATTCACCAGATTCTGTAGTATCCATAGAAAACATCCTATCAAAGGGTATGTCATTCGCATTCATTCCAAACAGTCATCCTGCACGTCATACCCACCATGACAGTAATTTTTATTTTTCTTGTACGGGCAATGAATTCAAAGAACTTATAAAATTTCATAAGTTAACTTCTGAAATGGGACAGTCTAGTATAAAGCCACAAACAACTGACCACAAGTCTTCCAGACACGGTGGACTCCAAAGCGAAGTTATTGCTTCCAAAACCAGATAATCCAGTGAAATTAAATCGATTGTTTGATGGATCAATATCAATATCTTTACAGTAATTTCTAAGACCAAGAAGAATTGTCCCAGCACTTGTATTTTCATTTACCTCTTTCCTGTTTAAAACAAACACATTTTCCATCAGAGCAACCTACATTTCTCCTCTTGAACTCTCCATATATTACATGCCAAGACATTGACTTCCATTTATTTTCTATGTGAAATCCTAGATCTAAATAGGCAACAGCTGATGAAGAACTCAAAATCTGATCCATACACTGTGGTGGACAACAG
Source organism: Ceryle rudis (assembly GCA_033439905.1). NCBI lineage: Eukaryota > Metazoa > Chordata > Aves > Coraciiformes > Cerylidae > Ceryle > Ceryle rudis. The sequence goes on along the minus strand of JAAGNO010016581.1, from coordinate 13,986 downwards.
CCCAGTACAATGGGCAGGATATAAATATTTAAGCCAGATCCAAACCATAAACCTGGAACTTGCTAAACTTCAGAAGCTGCCGTGAGATCTTAATGTTCAAGATAATAGTTCAATAAATAATTAGTATTGTAAAATATCTTTACAGCACTCATTTCTTCAGTATGTTTTAAAGTTCTCCTGATGAGAAGATTGTTTTTTCCTCCTTAACTAATAGCTGGACAATTCTGCTGTTTTGTGGAACTAGTGATTCTGGTCCTGCTGTTGATAGTGAGGGTCCCTGTGATGCACACGATGGAACTGAGGGCAGATGGTGTTGGTTTAATTTTTTTAATCAAGAGAAGTAAACACAAAAAAAATGAAGAACCAACTGAAATACCATTAAGCCCTTATTTTGCTCTTTTGTGCTATCCTTACGAGACTAGTTCTTTATTTGATTGTGGGTTTTTTTTCCTAAATAATTTTTCTTTTTTCAGATCAAAATTTATGCTCACTAGATAACAGAGACTGTTATGTTATTGTCATGGATGTTGTAACTAAGCAGCACTCTGAAGAATTGTATTCTCTTCCTGTCAGTACATAAAAGTACGTGATTTAAATGCAAGACAGTTTTACCAGATAGTGAGCAAGCAATTTAAACAGATACCCACTAACTAGGAATTCCTTATTGCATAGGTTGCTGCCCTGAAGTGCTAGATTTTTATCTGCAGGACTGCCAAAATACCGTAAGTGTACCTGAAGAACTACTCTGTGCTACGCAGGGTACCCTGAAAGACCAAAGCCCAGGCACTTCAAACATTTCAGATGGACAACTTTGTCTTCAGTCTTTTTATGACACACTTAATCTGTAAAATGGAGTTAATGTTATGTCCTCACCTGCAAATATAAACTCCCTGATCATCACAAAGGTCTCAGAGCACTCATAGCCATAGTATAGACATAGTCCCTAACTAAATCATCACGGACAACACTTATAACAAAAGGGCTCTAAGACCTTAGAGACTGCATTAGATAAAAACCATGCAGGTCACCAGAGAGAGATTTAGAAGAGAGGATCAGGAAGTTTAAAAGGAAACTCCAGAACTGTGCATGATTCCCCACAGTTTAGCATAAAGTAAGAAAGGAGGAGCCTGGATCTGTATAAGTCAGAAAAGTAACTCTGTAACACATGGTTCTGATATCTTAAGGATTAGGTATCTGAAAGAAAGATAAATACATTTTCTGACTATACACAGATATTTTTAGTCCAGATATCCAGTTTGAACATGTCAGAAGATTGAGTTTAGTGCCCTAAGACACTTAGAGTGAACACTAGCCTTTAAAGGCTAAACATAAATATCCATTTGACCCTCTAGCTATAGGTCTGGGGACCCCAACTGATGTACCCTAGACTGCACACTGGTTTGGAGCAACAAGGCAGCACTAAAGCAATGAAAAGCCTCAGTACCTGAAGGTAGAAGGATTGCATTCTGGAGCATTGTCATTGATATCATCAATAATGACTGCGATCTCTATTTCACTGTCGTGACCACTGGTAGGACTGTCCTCCACCCGGACTATCAATGAGATGTTAGGATGGAGCCGCAGTGGAAGGGCATCTCGGTCAATTCTCCCAGTCACCTGCAGCACTCCAGTCACTAGGCAGAAAGCAGCCAGAAGTTAGGTGTTCACTGTGGGGGGAAGTAACAAACACTTGTGGTGTACATGAAAGAGGACAGGGTAGCTTATCAAACAGGCAGCAGAATAAAAAGTCTTCTATTCTGTGCAAGTCATGGCTGGTTTAGTTATTTTTTAAAATGATAAAAAATGGCTCTGAAAGTTCTGGGTAAGACTGCAATGGACAGATACCCATTGCTTAAAAAATATGCCCTAGGCGGCCTCAGCAGAGGGCTTGGAAAGCAGTTAGTTTCCCCTTATGCTGTCAAAGAGCTAGTGCCAAACAGAGTTGACTGCACTCGCAGAACATTAAGGACAATGAGCTGCTGATGCCTGTGCTGTCCTTGCTCTAGCTACTAAGACCGTTTCCTTTTCTGCTGTTATCATTCAAGCATCCTTCAGCACCTCTAAATCTACTCACACATCAACAAAGCTGCTCTTAGCTGTGACAGATTACACTGAGTGCTCTGGTCAGCCACTCACTTAATATTTTTTCCATTTCTGTTAGCAAATCTCCTTTAGGTTTTTATGGCACAGTACAATACTATTCCCAGAGCCCAGAGGAGGTAGAGGCACACTGTGTATATCCTCTGCCTTTTGGAGTGTAATTGAGGTGGAGGGAGGTCATACATGGCCAAAGAGCATATAGAATCTAAAGCATTTAAGGATCCTCCTGATCCCTTCACAGCACTGTGTTGTGTGGCACTTCTTACAGCTGTGATAAGCAGTTCTAAATCAATAGCAGATAAGGAGCAAAGTGGTCACTGAATGCCATCCCTGGAGCAAAAAATTCAGGGCACTGGTGTATGTTACCCAGAGAGCACAAGGAGGAGATAGGACCAGCATGTGAGAGAGGACTCTTTTGGATGGCCTTGCCCGAGGAGAGTCGTGAACTGAGCAATGAAGCTGAGGTGCAGATTTGCTGTGCTAGAGCAGATTGCAGGCAGGAGAGAGGACATTATGGTCTAACTATATGCAGCTGTTTCAAGAGCCCCAGAAGGGTCACTGCAGTCCTCAGAGTTAAAAAGGCAGCTAATCTTACTTCCAACCAAGGGACTGTCACCTTCCAGCTGTAAGTCAATATTTGTCAAGGAGTTACCTTTGAACTACTTTCTTCAAGATATCTTACTGAATCTTGGTCAGCTGACCAAAGAATTTGACCTTAATAACATCAGAAGCATTTCTTATTTCTAGGGGAAGGCACAGAATAAATTAAGTCAATTTAAAGCTAGGACAAAAACATTTTCTCCAAAGTAGCCACTCTCTTTTTTGGGGGTATCAGAGGACACATTTTTGTTTGTCTTACATGGATTTATGGAGAAATATCTATTAGAAGACTGGATGCTGTAGAAAAGTCTGCTGGGAGAGTCTTCATCATCAGGATCTTTAGCTGTTATATTGGCAACAACAGTGCCTGGACTTTGCTCCTCTGGAATCCTGTAGATTCTTTGTTTTCTACAAAATAAACCAAAATTCATCAAAGTGCTCATCTGTGTTTGCAAAGGGAGCTGATTACAGACTTATCTGAGCAGCCAATTGTAGCAGCAGAGCCATGGCCGTGCTGGGCTCAGAGATGGCTATTTGCACATCACGGTAAATATCCCAGTCACTGGTTCTGCCAGTTGGACATGTAGTAATAGCTGAACTGGTATGTGGTCATAAACCATGACACAGACACACAAATAAGTATCCTTCCCCTGCAAAAACAATTTGACTTTCACAGAATCATGGAAGCTGAAGATGGAAGGGGCTGTTAAGTCATGCAGTCCATCTCCCTACAGAGCCAACAGCTTGTAAAGCCACTTGCTTTAATTCCCTCATTTTGCAAGATAAAAACAAAAATAAAAGCCGTAATGTAATTAATCATCTTTTCGAATGAACGATGGAAGCTATGTGGGGACTAAGCCGTGCATTACTAAAAGGCTGAGTTGCCCCTGCAGTGGGTGGGGACAGGGAGGAGCACTCCTGTGAGTGCCCAACAGATGAATGTGCTCCAAACTCCCAGCAACATCTGTCTGTCTGATTCATTTTACACAGAGAAAATGGTTCCTTACTGCCATGGTTTTGTATATCAGTGATCCCAAATTTCCCATGAATTAAGTGAGTTTTATAGCTCAGATATAGTCTGGCAGGCAGTTGTGCAGGATTGCTTATAATGGTTGCAGTTGCATGTTCACATGGGCACTTGGGTATCCAGTTATGGTACTTGAACCACATGCAAAAGCAGGCATGGGGAAGCGTGTGAAAATTGTGCAAGGAATTTATGAAGGCTGACAGCTGATTTACAGTACTCAAACACATATAAACAAACACACAAACATCTACTTCTACAAATCAAAGGGAGCTGAAGGTGCTCAAGAGTTCAGGAAAGCACTAGCTCTATGTTTCAATACTGAGTCCTTTTTGTACATTCTTAACTTTCTATGCCACCACTTATCTCATTGACTAGTCTATAGTTCCCAGTATAGGAATGCATGTCCTCTGAAAACCAACATCATGGGGCACTTGGCAATTGGAGGAGAGAATTAGAGACGGAGAACAGAAGATGCCATCCGTCCAGGTCTCCCCTTGCAATTTTAAAAATGGTTTAAGAAGACACAGTATCTTCAACTGTTTTGTCAACTTATATGAAAAGAGGAAAGCATACAGGAGAGAAATCACATAGTGTTTTCCCAGTGAAAATACCTAACTTACAGCCAGAAGTAAATTAGGAGTTTGTGAAGGTTGTAGAGTCCGTGTATTTCTTAAGTTTCTACCTCACTCTTGTCACTGGACCTCTTCCTTCCCTGTTCTCCTATTGCATCCAGAGTCACTCAAAAACAAAGCAAATATCAATAGATCTCCTTCACTGCTAGCAAAAATGCCACCCCAATACAGGAGGGACATCTCTAACTGGGTTTGACTCAAATTAGGGAACTCCCTATGCCCATAGGAACCACAACTCTGACCTTTCTGTGGACAGCAACCTCACCAACAGCTCCACCTTCACAGCCCTACCAGCCCTCCTGCACTCTCCATGAACCGTTGTCCTGTCCCCACCAGATCTCTCAGGAAGAAGCAGGATGTGATCAAGCACCTCCCCATAGCACCAAGTACTAGTACAGCTGGGGAGGAGTTGGGGGCCACTTCCTACATAGCTACGTCTGGGCTGTGTACTGCTGTCCATCTGTCTACCACCTGCCAGTGATTTTTTACAGGATCGTTCAAGCAGACCTTTTAGATGCTGCAATGTAATTACGAAGGAAGCATATGTTTGTTTTCTTGTCTTCTCCTTTGTTTTTCTGACTCCACAAGCTTTCCATTGATTTTAACAGCCAGAATTTCAAAAGGGTGAATGCCAGTGTGGTGTTGTGAACACCAAAAACAGATGTGCTTGCATATACTATGGGAACAATTAAAAAGACCCTTTGAAACTCTGTTCTTGACAGCTTTGATCTGGAGAAAATAAAGAAGGTTTGCTAACTCGTCAAGTTTCCCCTGCTCCCATCCCAGCACTAATTATTATAGTGTCAGAAAATACATAGCCCCAGCATGCAGCTTACATTTTAGCAAGGGAGAGGCCATATGTGCATACTAAGGACAGATATAAAAGTGTAATTTAATCTAAAGTTCTTCACAAAGTGAGCTGCTCTTTGTGGTCTGTAGTGTCAATCTAAAAGGGAGAAGATTCAAACAAATACCAGGCCTTATCTGTGCCATATGAGAACTGATTCTTAGACCTTAGGTGTTATGGATGCTCAAATCCCTGTAGCTTTCACTAATTCAAACAAGTAGGTAAATATTTGAAAGAATTCCTTTCAGGCATAAGGATAAATAAGCAGAAATGGCAATATTTGGAGGAAATAATCAGTCTAGAACGCAGCATGCAAACGTTGGCCCTGGGAAGAGGATTCCTCCTGCTTGTAGCAGTACAGTAAGGTGGAGTGAGCTGTTAACCTTATTGGTTGTTGCAAACTAGAGGTTCAACTATTAAATAATTAGCAACAATGACAACAACAAAATAATCCATGTCTATTCCTAACATTTCATACTTCTGTTTCTTCAGGTTCTCCACCCATTTCCCCAGTAAGGTCCAAAGCCTTGGCCTCAGCCCAGGAGCTGTGCATTGCTCTGGCTCTACAAAACACCCAGAAGATTACTCCAAACAAGTGTCTGGAAAGCTTTTGGCATGGCCCAGGTGCTGCACTGTCTTCTCCATTGCATAGATGGCAGGAAAGCAGCCATCACAAATATTCTCATCAGGGACCTTGTAGAGCCTCAGGATTAGGAGACATGGAGTGTCTTGAATCCAGACAGCCTCTCATACAAGTGACAAAGATAAATCAACAACAAAATCAGATCAACTAATAATTGTCAAGCTCCTGCTTTAGAAACAATCATCCATTGTACTTTCCTGCTGGCAACACATGTATATTCTTTCCCATTTTCCCAAATGGTTAACAATATTCCTGGTTCAAGCTAAAACACTTTTAGTCTTCAAAAGCTATTTCTGACTTGTGTGTTATGACACAATTTCCGGCTTACGACACAGTAAGAAATAACGTTTCAAGGATCACCGGAGGGGGGATTGTTTACAAGTGTGTCTGGGAAGAAGAGGAAGACAGATCAAAAATGAGACCTTTTTATGTCTAGACATTTCTGCATGAATAAACATCATTATGGTGAAATGCACATCTGCATGAGGGGTAAATTCTGTATCATTCTATTCACACAGGGTAAAATTCAACTCCTTGTCTGAACTTGTCCAAAGGTCTTTGCATAGCTTTAACCTGTCTTTAAGCTAACAAGTACAAGCTTGTTTGGCTGCTCTTAGCATGAAGGCAGAGCCTGGAGAACTTGAAACTATTAAGAACATAAATAAGAATAAAAGAGGGAAATGAGGCCAGAGCTTTCCAGTAAAAGAACAAGAATCAAAATTTAAATACTGTTTTCAGTAGTAATTTGTTGTTCTATTTACTTGCCCTTATGTTACACCCTGCCAATAGTGTCAAAGCACTAAAGCTGGGAAAACATCTACTTTTTGAGTACAATGGAGGTTTTTCACTCACATGGTAAAGTAAGGTCTTTCATCATTGATGTTAATTATATTTACGCTCACTGTTTTAGTTGAGTTGAGTCCGCCTGGATCTGTCACTGTTATGTTTAAAAAGTAACTGTTAAATAAGAAAACAAAACAAGAATCATTCTGTGGTTATGGAGGAAAACATTTCCCTGCCTACTGTAAGCTAACAGACCATGTGAATAAAAAACATTCTCACCGATGTGAATCTTTCTCATAATCAAATTTTTTTGTGGAAAAGATGGCTCCACTTTCCAAGACCAAGAATGGCACTGGTGCAGGTTGCAGCGAATACTGAAATGAAGAGAGCAAGGAATTAGTGTTTCTATCTTTAAACATCCCTCCATTCATTCCTTGCCTTCTAGAATGGGCCAAGTTATAGTACAGCATTTGCCTCAAACTTTGTGTAATGAAACACACTGAAATACAGATGCCAGCACAAGCCCTGATCATCTGAGCTGAAGCAGCTCAAACTTGGTCATACACGCTTTGCTAGCCAGCCAGTGGAAAGTCACAGACACTGAACTACATTAAAGCTCATTCTATTTTCTACCTCTGTGAACTGCAGGTCTGCAATGAGAATGTCACACGGCGGCCAGCCAGCAGAGCCACAGTGCCACAGGTGAAAACCAGCTTCATGGTGGCAGCAGAGTACATGGACAAAGGAGAAAAGAGAGAAGGGATGAGGCTGGATTTGGGGGACATAAGAGCTGTGGAAAAGGCAGTGAAGTCTGGAGGTCCAGACGATGGGAGAGGAGACTTTCACAGAGTACATGAGGGTGTGAGGCTGAAAGGTGTTCACAACAGCCCAGTGTTAACACGGCTGCTCAGCAGCAGTGTATAGCAGCATCCACTTTATGCACTGCCTAACAAAAATGGGAGGGACCTGAGCATCCCAACACCATACACAGTAAGGAGAAAGAAAGGCAGCACCCTGCTTCCTCTGGCCGCAAGGTAGCTACTACATACCCACTGTCTTCCATATGCCAAGCCATCCCCAATAAGCCCTTAAGGACCTTTCCTTTGCTAGCGCAGGTGCTAATAATACCCATAAAGTCTGAAATATGCAACATCAGAGGGTTATGCACCATACAAGTAATCTGCAAAATCCACTGAGCAGGTCTTTCCAGGGGATGCAGTTGCTCTTGCTTTTTGGAAATAAAGAGGAGGTACAGAGATCTGAGTGAAACAACTTGCCTCCTGCCACGATAAATTTTATTGAAATTTCTTTTTAAAAAGCAGCTAGGTGACCACAATTCTTTTAACAATTTTTTTTTGCCAGTTGACCTTTCTAAGTTCCCTCTCTGGATTATTATTTTGCCTGTTGCCCAGCATTTCTGTATCTGCAGTTTCTTATTATGCCTGAGATTCTTCAGGAGTTAGAAGATGTGTAGCTCAGGCTCCGAGTAACCTGCCCTAGGTAGAAATGTCCCTAGTTGTGTAGGGATGTTGGACCAGATGACCCCTCTAAGGTCCCTTCTAGCCTAAAACATATGATTCCATGAACTCACTGACATTGATTTTAGAAACAAAGCAGAGATAAACCCCCAGGTCTCTGCTTCCCTCCTCACCAAATCAGATTTGGTGGTTTAACTGGGCTAAGCCTGAGTATGGACTTCAAGCTAATTACTCGAATAATGCTACACATTGAAGTAGCTTCTTCAGGTTTGATGCTTGAACATGCTGTCTTTTATAAAGCCAAAGCAAATGAAGCAAAGCTACAACACATTTCTTAGGTAAGTGTGGTTACTTTTCTCCTATCTGCACACAAACTTATCACTTTCCAGAAATTTCTGCTGATACCAAGAGTATTTTCAGATTAGCTAACACATTTTCTTATTTGAAGGTCACAATTTGCTCTGAAATTGTCAGAAAGATGAGATTCAGTTGCCTTGTGATTTCCTTTCTGTCTCATTTAAAAAAAAATATTACATTCTGATACAGAAGGTTAAAAATTTTATTTACACTTAGTCACTTATCTACAAAAAAAGTTTTGCAAGACATTTAATAATAATAATAAAAAAGGCACAAGTTCTACTGTATCTCTGATTAACTATATCAAAGCCTGCCTTCAATATCCCTTAATTTTGGAGGGCTCAGAACTCAAAATGCAATTTGTGTCCAAACATTGTGGCTGGGTTTTCTTAGGTTTACTATTGAAAATCCTTCTTTTTTTCCTGACTGGACCTTTTCTTCTGTTCCTGATAAGGAAGAAAGTTGTTGAAAGATGCTGGCATTTAGCATTTCAGATACAGTGGATTAATCTCTTTTTTTTTTTCTTTTTTTTTTCTTTAATCCAACTTACTTTGAGTTCAGCATTTTCGGGATCAGCTGCATCAACTTGGTAAATGCATTCCGGAGGGGTTCCTTCCAAGATATAGATAGTTACAGCTACATAGATGAAAGTGTACTCAGTGTTAATTGGGCAACAATAAAGGACACAGCAGCAAACATACTGATACACTGACATACTACTGCCTATGAGTATCTTCTCACTTCACAAGTGTAATTCCAAAATCATTACAAAAAGCACAAATATTCAAAAGATAAAAAGAAACCAATTCATATCTGTAAACAGGCAACCATCACTGTGAGTTGCAATATGAATTGCGCCTTTGGGAATAAGGCTGATTTTTACATACAGCCTGTCTTGAGTTGCTCACAGGGTATGGATGAAAATGATGCATTTGGGCAACACCTCTGTCTGTCTTTACTATGAAGCTGGGGAGAACATAGCCCTGTGCTAGGCCCTCATCACCATCCCCTCCCTGTCTACTTTCTGTCTACTGCCAGGAGAGCTCAGAGCCTTTCCTCTTAATTTCTGCTTTTCCTTTACATCTGTGAGGTAAATAAATAGTGGATGGTCTGTGCTGACTTATTTTTTTTGCCTTATTAAGGGTGCTAATTCAGTGCAAGGTGTGTTTCTTTCCGTGCCAGGAATTATCACAGCTGGGTTATCCCATACTGTGCCACTGGCAACTGGTTTATCTCTCCTCTGGTAAAGTGATTAACAGAACAACAGATCTTTAGATCACGTTATTTGCTTTATGCCCTTTTGTGTCTTCTGGACCTGCTGTTTCTGGACTATTAATTTCCACTGTGACCCCTGCTGACTGCTGCTTCTCATCAGAGCAGTGGGAATCCCAGAGCAGCGTAATGAGTTGTTCCCAGAGGACAACAATATGAATATAAAGTTTAATGAGAGGGAGATGCTTTTGCATAACCAGCAAATGTGCAATTAGTGTCTAATTGTAGCTGGTACTGTTAACTAAAGCCACACAGTTAGACAGAACAGACATCTGTGCTCACCAATTTATGGCAGCTCTAGCTGAGAGTTAAGCTGATGCACTTATTTGTAACGAGCTCCCACGTAGAGCGTGTTTCATGCTGTGCCGATCCCCTGAAGTGTCACATTTAATTATTATTAGATTCCAGCAGCACCCATGATACGCAAGACACCAGCTATACCAAGAAGATGACACAGCCTCTTTCCTAGGGGAAGCTAATTTGCTTTACAAACTAAGTATTGTATGGAAGTAGGGATGTTGATGTGCAATGTGCTTAGGAGACATTAGTGAAGCAGGATGAATTTGAGCCGGACTGGTCTGAACGTGCCTGCAGGTCTGAACTCTACATCAGGCAGAAGTCAAGGCTGTAGCCATGTGGCACTGCTGACCACACCCAGGGCTACGAATTGCAGTTTACATGATAGAGCTGCTCGTCCAGATCTAGGGGGGTTCAGCAGCCAGCACCAAATACCTACCACAAACAGAACACAGTTTGATATTTTCAGATTAAAAAAAAAATGGAACATTGAATTATTGAATGCTTTTCCATACAGTGCTGTTATCACATCAAGACTTCAAACAAGCTCTCAGTACCTCATGAAATAATAAGAGCACATTTTTACCCACTCCCTGAACTGTTCTGTCTGTGTGTGAACACATAATAAATGCATCACTATACTCTGTCACCTCATGGTACAATTTTTCTAGGTCCCTCTCATTAGTAAATGAACAAGGTAAGATTACTCAAAGAGCAAGATAATTATTTCCTATCCTTTTTATTGATGGTGCTGTCACATGTATTAGGTACTGCATGGCAAGCAAAGCCTGCACTGACAGCAGCTGGGGTCCAGACACTCCAGTCTCATTCATAAGGCTACTGAATACTCCTCCTTGTTGCACCTTTGCCCATGGTCTGAAAGTAAGTCCGATTAACACCATCTGCCCCAGGCAGGAATCAGAGCTCTTTCGCTCTTTCTGTTTGCACAACTACAGATCACAGTTTCTGATATCTCACTCTTCAAACTGATTTTCCACTTAATTTCTCATCTGCAGATGCAAATGCAATATACAGGTGTAAAGCATTGGCAGAGCAATGCTTTTATCCTTTTCCCTCAGAAATTCTTGCACATATACAATATACACTTATGTAAATTTATCTTGCTTCTCCAAATCACTCCAGTTTTCAACAAACTACTGAAAAAAATACCCATACCTAATGGTTATATCCTCACCAAACTTCAAGTTTCAAACACATACCTCTAGGTAGGTATTCTTCTCATCAAAAAAAGAACACACACATATATAAATAATTTTAAATTAAATTATTTTTGGTCAAAGTTTCAAGAAAACTAAAAGGCATTTCCAGAGATGAAGCATAGCAAATATCTGTGTAAAACAAAGCTCTGATAAAAGCAGTGTCCTGCTCCTCCCTTGCTTCCTTATAGGAAAATGGTTAGACCACTTTAGCTACATGCACTGTATGTAGCTTTAGTGGTTTTTAAATCTGGTATCTTTTCAAGTACTGTTGTTTTCAAATACCACCATTATCTTACTTTGGATTGCCATATTTCCTCGAAATACAGGACGTTCATTTTTATCTGTTACTTGGACAGTCAGTATGTTAAGGTCAGTGCTCCCATTTGTATCTTCAACGAAAATCTGTAAATCAAAGCTCTTTGGCATAGTTTCATAATCTAGGACAGGGTTTCCAGTTGTAATGACCTGAAAAGAAAAAAAATATTATTAGCACATGATACAAGAGATACAAATTATAGTCTATATGAATGAATACAAGTATAGGAACACTGTCCATCGGTAAGCAGTAAGTATTTTAGATGATCTTCTACTTGCTGGCACATTTCTTGGCAGAAATGTGAGAAAAAAGAGTGGAAAGACCAAAATGTGAGACTTGCAGGAAACCACAGGAAGAAGTGAGCTGCAGGAGCACACTGTATAACACAGGGACCGGAACCGTTTGGCAAAAATGGTGAACTAACTAAAAAAATTACATAGGTCTTAAGTTTTGCAAGATTGACAAGGAAACATTTGCTTTGGGGTTTTTCTTTACAGGCTTCCAGCTCTGCACATTGCCTCTTTACGCTGACTATGTACAAACACAAGACTGATATTCCATGAAAAAACATTAAGTGAATTCATTTTGGATTTAGGATGAGTCCAGAGCAACAGCAGGATGCTGAAAGATGTATGCCTCAACCTTCAGTGCTGAAGCTAGTGATGAAACAAGAACTTCCCTTTCATGGACAAGAAAGGAAAAGGTGACTGTTAAATTTTCTGTATAGCTAAAAAAACTATGATCCTCAAGCACAGTAGCGGTATGCTGTGCAGCTGGAGAAGAAGAGCTGGAACTCACAAGTGTGTGTGACAAGGTGAGTGTCAGTGTATTCACAATACTGCAGAATGGAGGAGCCTGGAGAAGATGCAGGAGAATGATGAAATAAATCCTTGATTTTAGATAAGATGCTGTGGCCAGAGAACAAATACAAGAGTGATGTCAGCACAGTTAGAAGACAGAAACCAAAATAGAGCAAATTAATAAAGACAGTTGGAGGAGAGTGAACAGAAGCACAACCATTTTATGCCTTCTGGTATGTAAAACAGCTGCTCTCTGGAACCTTGTGGATCTTTTTATTACAATACTGCAGGAGATAACTACTGTGTCCTGGATGGTCATCTTCTCTCCTGTATTGTACAAATAGAAGTTTCCCATAAAAGCGATGCTATCACAGAAAAAACATTCTACAAAACCTTGTAACACCAGTGGGAAGGTTGCTTTCTAAAATGAATGTTTGCTGGGAATCTAAATAGAGTAAACAGATGCAATTAATTCAAAATGAGAAACTGTTCAGTTGAAGTAAGAATTATATGGTCTGGGGATTACCCCTTCAGTTTACAGCCAAATCATAGAATCATAGAATCATAGAATCATAGAATGGTAGGGGTTGGAAGGGACCTCTGGAGATAATCAAGTCCAAGCCCCCTGCCAACGCAGGAACACCCAGGGCAGGCCACACAGGAACAGATACAGGGGGGTCTTGAAAGTCTCTAGAGAAGGAGACTCCACAACCTCTCTGGGCAGCCTGTTCCAGTCTCTGTCACTCTCACAGTGAAGTTTTTCCTCATGTTGAGGTGGAACTTCCTGTGTTTCACCTTGCTACCATTATCTCTTGTCCTATCACATACTTTCGTTGGCATTGTTACTACAGCCAGACTGGCTAAATGCACATCTTCCACCCTCCTTTATAGAGACCTTGCAAGTGAAGATGTGACTCTAGATGGTCTCTTTCTAGATTGCTTTTTAGAGCAAACTGCCACTAGGGTAGGCTGTAAGCCAGAGTTCACCTGTCCTCCAGGTAGGAGCAATGCTTAACTGATAATGGCAGCACTGTATGCACTTGAAGCAGCTGCAGACTTTGTGAAAGGGGGTTTAGAGTCACCCCACAACTGTCTACTCTCCACTCCATTCAAGAATTTCACTGGTCCCTGCTCCCCTCTTCACTCCTGGGATGTAGAGGGAGCATCACTAACAGTGTAAAGGTAGTTTCAGGCAGCACTAGGTTTTCATGCATTCAGTACATCTCCTGCCCATGGGATTCTTCAAACAAGAGTAAGGCAAGAGGGAATGGGCAGGTCTCAGATCTCAGAAACTGTGACTTTCTCAGAAATCTCAAAACAGATCAAGAAATGTTATTTTGCCCCAGCTTGCTGCAACAAGAGTAAATGTGCTTATGTCACAGTTTAGGGTCAGGGCGGCCCCTTAGACCAATGACAGATGCTCTCTGTTAACCCCCCTCCCTCCCCACAGGGGGAAGAGAAAGGGAATAAGGGAGAGACACTTAGCGATTAGAAAAGGAAACTAGAACAGCTTTCATGAAAATGGAAATAATAAAAAAGAAAATTGAATATATACAAATATATAAAAAAACCAGTATCGAACCCAAGCCCCCTGATGGTAATTACATCACCATC